>CM024719.1:6533777-6647375 GCA_014182545.1 Eucalyptus globulus
CTCTCCTGTAAATCAATGAATTTTGGATAAAGATCTTTGAAAAGCTGTTAAGCATGGAAGGTCAAATGAAGCGCATGATAGTAACAGGTATTAGATTATGAAAACCTTAAAATTAAGGCACGACCGTGAAAAAGAAAACAAATTCCGATATTAAAATTTGGTACAAACTTTACTTACGAAATTTTCTTCCAAGTATGCACATATGACCATGTTCAGAATGTTTGTCTTCACTCACCATGAACAAAATTAAATTGATGAGCATTTCATGAGAATGAGAATTCAATACAAAGTTTATACTATTAAAAAAAGCAATTGAGAAAAATTTGATACAAACTTTACTTACAAAATTTTCTTCCAAGTATGCACATATGATCATGTTCAGAATGTTTATCTTCACTCACCATGAACAAAATTAAATTGATGAGCATTTCATGAGAATGAGAATTCAATACCAAGTTTATACTTAATTAAAAAAAAACACTTAGAGAAAAATTTGAAACATAAATTTTTTACAGTTACTAAACGTGTTTCTGTTCTTTTTTCTATTCTAGGAACATAAATTTTGTGCAGTTACCAAACATGTTCTTTTGTTCAAAAATTGTTCCCCGGAATAGAAATAGAAACTATTTATGTTCCCTAGAACAATTTTTTAACACAAACACAAACAAACACACCCTAATAATGCGACGTTCCCAGGATGCGTCACCGACCTAATCGATTATACACATGCAGAAGCGAATTAACTAATCCCCTGACAACAACAGACATGGGATAGAAAAGTTAGACAACCAATTTCAAATCAAACACACTTTTATAAACAATCTGGCTTACACACAGAGACCAACTCTAAGGTCTATGTACGAGGTCTATCTCCAAATAGAACTACCGAGCCACCCATGCTCTTGACCCTTCCGCCTCAAGCTCCAGGTTCTTCATGCTAAGGGCCTGAAAATGGTAACCCACAACAGGGTGAGATATAAATCTCAGCGAGTTCACGTCCTAAACCCTGATTAGAAGATAATACATGTAAAGGCAGCCTACACACAACACCAATGTGACATACCTCACATCAGTTCCTTCATGCACATCAGTACCATTCATAAAACATATGCATATACTTTGTGACTCCTAAATTTTTCAATTCTGGTTTCAATTAAGTTAAATCGGGCCTTTCATCGACACGCCCATAGTGCTATTCTCAGAGTCGATCACTCGTGAGATAACTAGGCTATCTAGGGAAGTCATTAAGAGATTTTAGTGCAATAAACTTGAGGATTCGACCAGAATCAATTACTCGACTGTGTTCATCTTTGGAGATCATTTCGACACAGTAAGATCGATTAAAAATCAAAGATAGATCGGTTCGACTGAGATGTGTGGCTAAACATGGGTGATTCCATTAAATTACAAAATTCTCGTCAACCGGCACTAGATTGATTTTTCTATCGTTTTGGTACCTTGTGTCCGTATTTGAATCCATGAAATTTTCACGACAACCGAGAGTCGCCAATATGTTGAACAAGTTTATTGTGGCTCGAAGAAAATCGACCACGGGTCATTTGCACTAAAAATGTCTAAAAGCTACTCGATAGCTTAGGTCACGCTAAAATTGCACCAGATTGAAATTAACCACGAATTTGAATCCGATTTCATAAATTTAAAGTTCTATCTTGTCATGAGTCATTTTAGATATGTCAACTCAGTCTCCGGAAATTTTTCTGCAAACCGAAATTTTTTGGGAAAAGTCGAGGTAGGGGCCATTTTTGTCAAGAAAATGCAGAGGATCATTTTTATCGCGCAATTAGAAGTAAGTGGGTTCAATTGGTGAGGAAAATGCCAATTTGATTGTTGTTATGTTGGGTGAATTTTTTAGAGCCAATTGGTGTTGATTCAAGGAGGAATTGAAGTCCAATTAAAGCAAAATCAAGTGAAATTCGTAACAGCCCATTGGACCCAACAATTGGACCTCCTTAAGCCTTCTAGAAGGGGCATTTTGGTCTGGATAAAGGGTTGTGGAAGCCAGCTGGGCTTGGTGGGCCAAGAATGGGGGATAAAGGGATAAGAGAGAGAGTGAAATGGTCCCCTCCAGCAACAGTCGATCTCCTTCTTCTTCCCTGCTTTCGTCGACGCCTCCATCTTCTTCTTCTTCTTCTTCACGCTTTCAGTCCAACAAAACCAGAGAACCTTCGTGTTGCAGCCCCGCCAGGTCGCCGAGTCGCCACCGCACGCTGTCGCCACCGTCGCACTCACTCACTACCTCTGCTTGCTCGTTGGCTTGCCGCACGTAGTCGCCATCTCAGCCGTGCCATCCTGCCCCGCTCGTGCGTCCAGGAGCTCAACAAACTAGCTTAGGCTGCCGTCCAGACCTCCTCCACTGCTGTGAAGTATCGCCACCACCCTCTTGAACCCGCGACCAGCCCCGTTATTCATTTCGGCCCCAACCGATTGCTAAGCAACCTTTCTCGGCCAAGATCATAACCTTAATGAGTGGGTCTCCACAGCACTATTCAACCCTTTTCAAGGCTCTCCCAACTCCAGTTGGCAAGCCTGCTTTGGAGTTTGTCGAGCTCCTCCGCGCCCCCGTCGTTTCAATCCGAGCGGATCGTTTAACAAGTGAGTTTAACTCACTAGTCCCAGCTTAGTAGGTTAATGACACTTAAGGGTTGTTTAGTTTAGACTAAGTATGGATTAGGTGGATAGTTAAAATAGATTAGCAATTTAATTAATTGTTATGCATGTTATGTGGTTAAAGTAGTGTAGTTAGAGCCTAAACAAGCTCTAGTATTTATCTAGAGTGGTTTGGAAATTTTCTAGGCCCGTCTCGGCTTTTAATTAGGCTTTTCAAGTCTAAGTTGCTATTTTTAGTATTTAATAATCAATTTTCATAATTATTTATTTATTTATTTATTTTCTGGAAATTAGACCGAGATAAATTTTTAAAGGACTTAATTTTATGCTGATTGCGTTGGTGTGATTTGTTTATCTATTTGGCAATTATTTTGTGCAAATTAAGTGTGTTTAGTGATTGTGGGTAATTATCCAAAAAATTTAAAATTTTGATAGTTAATTGGAAAATTATCGAGCATCGGTCTACAGCGCCAAAAAACTATTTTTGACACTACTGAAATTAGCGGAATGTTCAAAAATGAAAATGTTGTATTTTGGCAAAGGACAACCGTGTACCCACACATGAGTATTTTTATCGGGTATGATAAAAATGATGAATTGAATAGATGGTCATTGTGGTATACTATATCAACCTACGCATAATATAACAGCTTAGATTGCGAGCAGTATACCGGTATACTATATCAATCTACGAACGATGATATGTCAGCTTAAATTGCGAGCAGTATACCGTATCAGCTTAGAGTGAGCAATATTATTATCAGCTTAGAGCGAGCTATATTACTATCACCTTAGAGTGAACAGTATTAATATACTATATCAACCTACGGGCTCTGATATGTCAGCTTAGATTGCGAGCTGTATACTATTTATCAGCTTAGCGCGAGCTATACTATATATTATCAGCTTAGAGGGAGTAGTCCTGATATGATCGGATTTATTAGATAGTATTGATATGGCCGACCGGGGGGAGGTCGTGATAACATGTAATCAACTGAATCGGTTGATCGATAGTTCAATCCGATTGATTAAATTGATTTGGTTGATGTGATTTGCATATCTATGAAATAGACTGACTTGCAGGAAGAGACTAAGGCTAAGATAAGTCCTCCAACTCATGTTTGTGCTTAGGCAGTCCTTAGGGCATAGTTTCTTCCTAGTCAGGTCTTAGGGGGTAGAACTCATTGAAACATCATCTCACCCTATTGTGGGATAATATTTCGGGTCCTTAGATGGCAGCTCGTGAGTTTTTTGGACGGCCTAAGAATGTTATTGAGCAAACATCTTATATTCCGTTGCATGGGAGCCCTAGGGGCTAGACTTATGAGCTAGTGAGGTCCATAGTCCGGGTCGACGCAAGTCTCACTCACGAGGTGCCCCATCAATATAGTTCATAGTATCGCCAAGCTCAGGATGGCTAAAGAGAGGGTCCCATCCCGGAGTCTGAGATACCTCGGTATGTTCTTGAGGTTGCTTTTGGAAAGGGTACTGCAAATCCTCCCCAAGCCTCGGTCCTGGATGTGGTGGACTAGATTTTTGAAGTACCAGAGTCCCCGGTACAGTTTGTTGAAGGCTTCAGTTGGAGTGTGGAGGACGATGAAGAGGAGGATGAGAACCCTTAGTTTTTCTGAAACCCCCACCCCTATTTTGTAGAACTCATATAGATATATATATATATATATATATATATATATATATATATATATATGTATGTATGTATGTCAGTTTGTATTGTATATAACCGTGGCATCCCAAAATTCAAGGCAGCCTCTACATGTATTAAAATCTATGATTAGGTAATGAATTTGCCTTTGGTTTATGCCTTAGCTATTGATTTTCTTTTAAGACTGAGTGTTATGTGGATGGAAATATAATCTTGTGTTCATGGGTTATTAAAATTAGTATTATAGGATAAGTTGATAAGAAGAATTTGTTCTTGACTATGCATTTCATAGATTTGATTCTTATAATTTAAGGATACAAGTTTTATGGCCATATGAAATTGTAAATTTGGAATTTACAAAAGAGGGAATTAAGATGAATTATTGAAAGTAAAATTGGATTTAATTAAGCTTTGGGTCTTAGGCCCAAGAGGGATGAGCCTAAGATGGGCCAAAAGGCTGGCCCATGAAGCCCATGAAGGGCTGCCGTCGACCAAGGAGGGGAGAAGCCGGCCCATCATGCATGAAGAAGGCCATGTGTTCCCTCCTAGCTGCCAAGTGTTTGCCATGCAATTAGTAATGATGGCTAATGATGAGAGGGGGAGAAATTAGGGGATGATGGTACCAATTTAGGAAGGAGGTGTGTTGCCCGAAGAGAGAGAGAGAGAGAATTACCGAGAGAAACCGAGAGAGAGGAGGAGAAAACCGTGCGAGGAAGAAGCCCGCCCGCTCATCCGTCGCTTGCAGCCATCCGTGCGTCCGTCGTTCGCCGCTGTTGTGCTCGCCGTTGCTCGATTTAGAGGCAAGTTAGATCCTTTGATCTACTCTTGCATGTTGTGTCTAGAATGTGTCATTGAATGGTGATGAATTTCGGGTGTCTAGGGTGTGAAAAACCGAAGTTTCATGGGTGTTGTTTTGAAGCAGTAGTCTGTTCTCGAGTAAACAGTCTGACCCAGAATGTTGTAATGAATTGCATGCGATGTTTGAATCAAATTTTGGCTTCAAATTCTTCACGAAAGTTGTAGATAACATCTTAAAGTATATCACACTAAAATTTGAGGCAAAACGGTTGAGTTTTGAGGGGTGAAACCCTCCCTCTACGAAAATGTTAGATCTGAAGCTGTTTTGTTGACCTCTTGGTGATTTTGGATGTTGCATGTAACTTTTTATTGAAAATTTCACTTCGACTCCTTCACGAAAGTTGTAGAGAATATCTTTAATGCTAACATACTCAAATTTTAGATAAAATGAACAAGTATAGCCTAGTGAAACGATTTTTATTTTGAAGACGTTAGATCTGGAAATGATGTACTGAGCTCCAGTGACTTCGTGGACTATAAAGTGACTTTCCTTTGAAAATCACACCTTGATTTCTTAATGAAAGTTGTAAAGGACATCTTGAGGATTAAAATTTCAAAAATTTAGAGAAAATAAACGAGAATAGATAGGTGAATTTGTGGTTTTTCGGAGGGTGTTGAATCTGGGAATTTTCGGTATTGAAACAGAAGTTTCAACTGTTTATATTAAATGATCCAGAACGAATTTGACTTTGGTATATTCATGAAAACCCTACCTTAGGACCGTGACTACAACATAATCAAATTTCATAAATTTTGAAGGTTATTAGGGTATTTAATCGGAAATATTTCTAAAGCCCTGTAATCTGACGCGTTCGGATTTAATCAGTTTCAATGCATGGGTCATATCATTTTATATGAAGCTCTTTTGGAAAAGTGTTCTTCATGAAGTATTTTTATTTATGTCTTCCCTGAAGTATACTCAAATTTCATAATTTTTGAAGTTCAATTTCCTATTTAACTGAAATTATTTCGAAAACTGTGCAAGTTAAGTGATTATGATTATTCTGTTTTGGATGAGCCATATTGATCATATTGATTGGGGTGATTGAATCTTGCTAAGTACGTGATGATATTTGGCATTGCATATAGAATCAAATGCTGAATTTGACTTTGTTTCCATTACATTATGTGCCATGTTGATTGTGAGACATAAATTGGTGAATATGAATTATGATGAATGAGGAAACTGTTAGAGGTGGGCCGATAATGCCCTGGGAGTGTCAAGATGCCCGGGATGGGGGGTGCCAGATGCCTGGTTGTATTGAGATACATGCCTGGATTTCCTCGGGAGTTTCGAGATGCTCGGAACGGTTGGGTGCTAGAAGCCTCGGAGGTTTGTGCCTGGGGGAATGCCTCATGATGCTAGTTGGGATACGAGATGCCTGGAATGTGGGGGTGCTGGATGCCCGGTGGTGAGTGCCGGAGGTTTTTCTCGCGATGCCTGGATTGGGGTGAGAGTGATAAAATGTGGGATGAAATTATTGATCCCAAGAAAGAAAGAGGTGGTGATCAAATTGAAAGATAAAAAAATGGAAATTGAATTATGCACATATGGTATGATTGCATATGCATGGCTATGATATGAAGATGATGAGTGCATGGTTATGTATGCACCTATGGCATGATGGTACATGAATGATATGATGGTGATGAGTACATGAGGATGTATGTACATATGGTATGATGATATATGCATGGCTACAAGGTAAGTTATGCTTGGATGCATGAATGACATGTACTATGCTATGATGTGGTGATTGTATTGTGTGATGCATTGAGTGATTTATTGGATCTTTTACCTGCTGAGTGACTGTACTCACCCCTTTGGGGACCAACATTTCATATTAGAACGATGCCGCTCCCTACTATCACGCGAGGTACCTTCTATGGCCTCCCCTCTGACGTGGAGGTAGAGTGTTCGGAGGTAGATTGCATTACCATCCCTAGTCTGACGTTTGTGCAAGTTCGCATGCTGGTCATGTACGATGTGGGCCTAGCTAGGGGCCCGGTCATTCAGGAGTTTTTTTCGGTACACGTCCACCGAGATGGAGTGATTCGGGGGATATTGCCGCCGCCACCGCTCGACGTGCCAGGATGGGTGTGATAGCCACGTGAGGAGTAGAGAGCTGACGTTTTTTTTAAGAGTAGCCGACACTTGTAGATGGGGGATGACACACATTCGATATAGGGGTCGAGATACCTTTTGGGTTATGGCCAAGCATAGTTAAGAGTCTTGGCTTTTCTTTTTGGATGTACCGACCCGAGAAACCCATCATGAAAATATGTAAATAAAAGTGGTTCGGCCTTATCTTTTCATATGATGTGTAGTTGGTGTGCATTGCATTATGGTTGTTGGAGGGAGAGATGGTGAGACTCAATTATGCTTCCGCTAATAAGTTGCGCAGGGACCGTTTTCAAAAAAAAAAATGCCTACGAATTGTGATGCTTCTACTAAGAGATGTAACTAGTGGAGCGATAGGTACCTGTGGCGACCTAAGGTGTTTCGGGGTGCCACAATAACCGATAGTGATATATATATAAGTGTGATGTTGGTTTTCAAAATTATGGCCCTACTTTTCTATCCCATTTGATTATTATCTGGGGATATATATCTGCTTTCACATGCGTATTTAAAATTAATGGATCGGCGATGCATCATGGGACGTCGCTATTAATCGATCGCAGAGAGATGGGCACTCGCTTAGAGGATCGTGACGTGACATACTAAATGCACTCATCAATTGGAACATCTCACTATCAAACCAATCAAACACAAGAGTCCTGTTTATAAAACCAAATCGCTATGACACGTCTCATACCGTGCCACACAATTTCGTCCCATAATCAGGCGCAAGTAACTCATATCGGTGGTTTAATCTACACCCGATATTCACTCTCAATAATCAAATTCTCAATTCAAGCCCAACATCCCCACTCAATATTCCAACTGCACATTCCAACTCAATACTCAATACTAGACTTAAGGTTTTAGAGGTGCCCCCTCCCCCACGAAGTTCTGATCTCGTGTGGCACTTAGTCCCTGATCACAATCAGCAATAGCTCGAGGTACTAGATGTGGCTCCCACAAAGTTACACTATCATGTAACACTTAATTCTCGATTATCATAAGCAATAGCTCAAGGTACTACATGTGGCATCCAAAAAGTCACGTTGTCGTGTAGCACTTAGTTCTTGGCCACGAAAAAGCATTAGTACAAGGTTCTAGAGGTAACTCACACGAAATCTCGCTATCGTGTAGCACTTAGTTATTGACTATGTATGACAGTACTGCAAGGCTTCTAGAGGTGGCTCCCATGTGACTCAAGTCACCACGTAGCACTTAGACCTTGACTACAATAAGCAACAATACAAGATACTAGAGGTGGCTCCCACGAGATTTCATTGTCATGTAGCACTTAGTTCTTTACTGACTCACAACCTATCAGATTCCCTCAACACAACACATGTCACCTCAATTTTCAATAAGCATCTTGCCATGACTATAAACCATCACACAATCACTTAATCACAGCCAAGGGTATTGTACTTTGCACTTAAACGTCTTAATTAAGATAGCGAACTTGGCCTATTTTCTTCCTACTAAAAACACTCGATAAAACAATCGTGTGTAGGTACATAATCAGTTTGAACCAGAAAATGTATATCCTTCATCTTAAAAATCCCACTATTTTATGTAAAACTTAAAAATATTTTTGGTGTCAAAACTCAACACCTGGTATTTCCTAATTAAATACTAAAATTTCATAATTTTGAATTAACTAACCAAAGTCACAATCACCACTCAATTTGCACAAATTAACATTCAATTGCATAAACTAAACATACCACCGAAATCAACACGAAACTCCGATCACCGACTATCCCAAAGATAATTTTCGAAAAATAATAAATAATTAAATAAATACCATAAATAATTAAATAATTCAATTTAAATGCATTAAATAACAACTTAGGATGGAAATGCTAAATTAACCACCTAAACGGGCCTAGAAAATTTCTGAACCTATCTAGATAAATAGTACGATCTAATTAGCCCCTAATTAAACCGTTCTAACCACCTAACATGCACAATCGAATAATTAAATCACTAATCCATTCTAACTAACCACCTAAACCCCAATTAGCCTAAACTAATCACCCCATAAGTATCATTAACACCCTAATGAGAGTTTAGTGTATAAACTCACCAGTTTAGTACAAAAATCGGTTCACGGCGACAGCGGTGCAACGGTGGCCAAAACTTGGGCCTACGGTAGTGCCAAAGGAGACTAAACCAAGGCCGAAAAGGCCTTCAAGGATCACAACCAAGGGTTGCTCACAATTCAGTTCCAAAGGGGCTGGTCACGCGAAGCAGTCGATGTGGTGGTGGTGGTGGTGTTATGGAGAGGGTGAGCTGCGGCTGCAGATCGTGTTCACGTGAGGCACAGTTAAGCGCACTAGAGTTGGGCAGTGGCGTCACTACTGAAGGGGAGGGAGAAGGACGTGTGGCAGCATGAATGGAGGGTCGGTGGAGACCAAAGATGGTGGAGGCGCAAAATCAAAGTGGAGAGGTGAAGCTGCGAACAAAAAGAAAAATGGAAGAAGGCAGAAGCGGTCTATTCAAGGAGGAGGAGTCAAGCTTCGTAAAGAGGAAAGAGAAACAGTGAGGGAGCAGCTGCCATGCAAGAGAGAAGCTACGAATGGGGGGAAGGAAAGTCAACAAAAATATCTACACAATTAATGTTTGGTCCCCCAATTCTTTCTTGCATGCTTATCCGACAAATAACTCAAATTGGATAGCAAAACAGCCATTTCCCTCTCCCATCCGAATTTCTTTCCTTTTTCCGAAATGCCCGAAATTCAATTTCTTAACAAATCTCTCATATTTGATGGCCAAATTGTTGAGGAGGGTGCCCAAGCCAATTTCCACACTTGTCTTCACAAACTAGTCCTTTTGGAAGGCCAAAAATCCACTTGAAAATGGCCAACCAAATTTCATTTCCTTTCCGAATCGTCCGAAGTTGATTTTTCGTAGAAATCTCAGGCTCGCTGAAAATTATTCGGAGGATAAGTCGATGTTCCTAAAATAAATCATGACATGACAGAACTTTCAATTTCTGAAACCAGGTTCAATTTCGTGGTTAATTTCAACCGAGCGCAATTTTAGCGTGACCTAACCTACCGGGTAGCTTTTAGGAATCTTCAGCACAATTCACCCGTGGTCGATTATTTTTGAACCACATGTACATCTTCGATACATTGGCAACTCTCGATTATCGTGAAAATCTCGAGGTTCCAAATACGGACATAAGGTACCAAAATGACAGAAAAATCGATCTAGTGCCGATCGACGAGAATTTTGCAATTATGTGGAATCACCAACACTTAATTACATGGTTCTATCAAATCGACATATCTCTAGTCTCTAATCGATTTTTAACTGTGTCGTAGTGACTTTTGCAGATTAGCACAGTTGAATAGCTAGTTCCTGGTCGAATTCTCAAGTCGGTCACATTTATATTCCTTAACGGCTCACCTGATAGGCTAGTTACCTCGTGAGTCAATGAAAAAAGAATTATAGGCGTGTCAATGAAAGGCCCATTTCATTTAGTCGAAGGCAGGGTTTGAAAATTAGGATGTCGCAACTCTTCCCCTCTTATAAAAATTTCGTTCTCAAAATTTAAACCATTACAAGTCTTTAAACAAAAATGTGGGAGTATCGTCGTCTCATTGAGTCTTCACTTTCCCATGTTGCTCCTCCTGTCCCGTGGTGTTGCCAGACCACTTTGACCAAGAGGACCATCTAGGTACGCAAAACATGTTCCTTCTGATCTGCAATCTGAACCAGCCTTTAATCTGTCTCTGATAATTGTAACTACATCCACTGACTATTGAACTAACTGTGGGCCTATGATCTTCCGTTCTTCAACTTCATCCTAACAAACTGGTGTTCTGTACTCTGCCATACCATGCTTCAACGGTGCTATCTGAATACTCTGCTGGTAGCTATTGTTATAGGCAAACTCGACGAGATGAAGCTGTTCCTCCCAACTTCCTTTGAAGTCTAGCACACACGCTCTCAACATGTCCTCGAGAGTCTAAATTGTCCTCTCAAACTAGCCATCTATATGCGGATGGTAAGCCGTACTGAATTGCAGCTTTGTTCCCAAGGCGATCTACAACTTTTCCAAAAGGTAACTATAAATCTCGGGTCTCTATCAAATGTAACCATCACTGGCACTCCATGCAGATGAACAATCTGACGCATGTACAACTCTGCATATCTATCCAATGCAAGGTCCTTCCGTACAGTGATAAAGTGAGCCAACTTTGTTAGTCTATCGACCATGACCCAAATGGAATCATTACCCCTCTGACTCATTGGTAAGCCCATCACAAAGTCTATTGTGATGTGTTCCAATTTCCACTCAGAAATCTCAAGAGGTTGCAGAAGTTCTCCCGGCTTACAGTGTTGTGCCTTCACCTGCTGGCACATCAGACATTTGGCGGTTGCAACTTCAGAAACTACTCAACTAACTTGTGCATCGATCTCTCGGCAATCACATTCCTAGGTTGGACTCTAGCAGGTGCGGTAGCTTGATTTTGAACTTGCTGCTCTATCAGATTTCCCAAGGTCTCGAGCGCCTATATGATCCCATCAATTCTAGGATCGCCAGGTGCTGCTACCCCAGTACTAGCCTGTAGCAGTACTCTCTCACTCGTGCTGGCCTAAGCCTACGCTCTACCTCAAGCACTGACCCTAATCAGCGTTCTACCCCGAGAGGCTGACGCAACGCTCCTCTTCTAAGGAGTCCTTGGCTCCGGATCGCTCATCTTACAAGATCTCCATAGAACCTGCTTTCCAACTCCACACAGAATTAGAAAGCTAAGCAACCCACACCAAACAATCTACCAATCAGCTATCAATCACATGCATCAGCATGATAAAAAAGTCTTTCCTACTAACTATCCCATAAACCCATCACACCTTATCACTCCAAACACTTACCAGCTCTGATACCACTTCGAGCGGGGATGTCACGCCCCAAGCCTCGAGTGCACACACATCCCTCGGTGGTCAATAAAAATGCGATGTTCCCAGGATGCGTCGTCGACCCAATCGATTATGCACATGCGAAAGTGAATTAACTAGTCCCCTAACAACAATAGACATGGGATAGAAAAGCAAGACAACCAATTTCAAATCAAACACACTTTAATAAATAATCTAGTTTACACATAGAGACCAACTCTAAGGTCTATGTATAGGAGATCTATCTCCAAATATAACTACTGAGCCACCCATGCTCCTGACCCTTTCGCCTCAAGCTCTGGGTTCTTCACTCTAGGGACCTGAGAATGGCAACCCACAATGAGGTGAGATATAAATCTCATCGAGTTCATGCTTTGAACCCCGAGATAATAAACTTAAAGGCAGCCTACACACACAACCAATGTGACTTACCTGGCCTCAGTTCCTTCTTGCACATCAATACCATTCGTAAAACATATCCATATACTCAATGCACTCATCAATTGCAACATCTCACTATCAAACCATTCAAACACAGGAGTCCCGATTATAAGGCCAAATCGTTATGACATGTCACATACCATGCCACTCAATTTTGTCCCATAATCAAGTGCGGGTAACTTGTATCAATGGTTCAATCCACATCCGATATTCACTCTCAATAATCAAATTCTCAATTCAAGCCCAACATCCCCACTCAATATTCCGACTCCACATTCCAACTCAATACTCAATACCAAACTCAAGGTTCTAGAGGTGCCCCTTCCCCACGAAGTTCCGATGTCGTGTGGCACTTAGTCCCTGATCACAATCAGCAATACCTCGAGGTACTAGAGGTGGCTCCCACGAAGTCACACTATCGTGTAGCACTTAGTTCTCGACTGTGACACCCCTCGACGGCCCCCGATCCGATTTGGGTCGCCACAGTTTGCTTACCATTTACTTTCCTAATAACATGTCACTCTGATACCATTTCAATTGCAGCGGGTCCATACAACCATGAGGGTTTACACTTTTTTTTTTGATAGGTCCCTTGCGCAATTCATATACGGAAGCACATCTAGCAAACTCCCTTCCCTATATTTAGAAAACGATGCACACCTACTAAACATCTTATATAAGTTAAAGACGTACACTTTTATTTACATAAAGCAGATGGACATCTTTAGTCGGTACATCGAAATGCCATAGTTTCCTATACATGTCTATACTTCAAAAGATGACCGACATCTCTTCCCACAATCGTATGCTTAAGGTCCATCAACCAGTGTCGGCGTCCAAAGGTTCCCTCCTTTGCTATCCTTCTCCTCGTAGTCATATCCAACCGCTCAAACCATCTACTAATCTGAAATGTTGGTCCCCAGAAGGGGTGAGTACAACCACTCAGCAGGTAAAGGAATCCAATAACCACTCAATGCATCATACAAGTCATACATGCATTGCAAGCATTACTTACCTTGAAGCCATGCGCATACTATCATGCATCATCATACCAATACATAACACATTCATGTGTATCATCATCGTAACATACATGTCATCATCATCATAATATCATTTCATCATACATGTCATCATTACACATGTCATCGAGCCATATCATATATCATCATCATTATCATTACCATGCATATTATCATGCATACCATATCATAAGTGATCATCGTTATTTCACATCACATGTCATCATCATCATCATCATCCATATCATATCATGGGTGATCATCATTATTTCACATCACATATCATCATCATCATCATCATCATGCGATCACGCATATCATATCATGGGTGATCATCATTATTTCACATCACATATCATCATCATCATCATGCATATCATATCATGGGTGATCATCATTATTTCACATCACATATCATCATCATCATCATCATCATGCATATCATCATGCATATCATTATTATGGGTTAATTTCCACTTTTAGGTTTCAATTTGATCACCACATCACCCATTCCTCAAATCTCAATTTCATCATCCCCTCGGGCAAAGACCTCTGAGGCTTCCGGCATTCAGCCTCCCAAGCCACCAAGCATCCGGCCCCCCACATTCCAGGCATCTCGCATCTCAACTAGCATCACGAGGCATTCCCTTCGAGCAAAAACCTCCAACAAGGCTTCCGGCATTTACACTCCCTGGCCAGGCATCCCGCACCCCAATCCTGGCATCGCGAGGCATTCATTTCGGGCAAAGACCTCCGACAAGGCTTCTGGAATTATGTATCGACATACCACTAGGATCCCCCCCTCCTCTGGAATTACGTACCGTATACCATCGGCCATCCCGACACTCCCGGGGAATCTCCGGAATTACGCCACTAGGCCACCGAGCATCATCATCCACCACAACCACTTCCTCACTTATCATTATCCACATTTACCATTTTTTTGATCTCAATTTAACATGGCATATGGCGTGACATCAAACAAGTCATACTTGGCACATGCATCACAATTCAATGTCATACATACACCAATATCTCATCATACATGCAACAATGCATAATTATTTATTAATAAATTCAATGGAATTTATGGCCAATAAAATAAACCATTTTATTTTATTTATTTATTTATTTATTTATTTTTAATAAATAAATATTAAATTCAATATCCATAAATTCCCAAAATTATAAAAACTCAAGCAATCATTAAACAAACCAATAGGATGGCAATTTCATGCAAAATTCATGGCCAAATTGAATTTCACACAATTTCACAATTTTCACAAAACAGCACATAATATTCGGATAAAACCAGAACGCACAGTTTCCGAAGAAATTCTATTAAAATATCTATACGGCCTCCAAAAATTACGGAATTTTACAGAGGGATAGCCAAGACATTTTTGCACAACTTTCATGCAAAACTCCAAGCCAGATTATTTTTATATTATTTTATAAAACCTCACGAAGCTTCTGGATCCATTACCGCATCGTCCAGTGCACATATCACCGAAATATTGAGATTTAACCTACCTATTTTCTTTCGTTTTCTCTGAAATTTATATATGTTATACATAAAGGTGTCCTCTATAATTTTTATGAAGAGATCCAAGTCACATAACCAGATTAGAGTCATCATTTAGGTCCTTGAAGTCTCGGGTATCTCGGAATACATCACCAGAATCATCTTCTTCAAGATCTAGTCGATTTACTAGGCTATACTTGTTCATTTCACTTCAAATTTTATTATGTTGTATTTTAAGATGTCTCCTACAAATTTCATGAAGAAACCGAAGTGATATTCTCAACAAAAGCAAACATGCAACCACGAATCCAGCAAGAGGTCAGTAAAAACTCTCCAGATCTGAGGTCTCCGTAGAACAAGACTTTAACCCCTAAAATCTCCATCATGTTTCACTAAATTTCATTATGTTGTAGTTCAAGATGTTAGCTACAACTCTCATGAAGAAATCGAAGCCAAAATCGGACTCTAAACACACATGCAAGCTCAAACAAGTTTCTAACTCACACGGTCCGAACACAAACAGCCACACCATCCACACACAACTCATCCATGCTTCGGTTTTTCTCATCTAACACCCAAAAATTCAACATGCAAACAACACACAAGCATGCAAGAGAAGCTAGAGGACTCCCACTTGCCTCTAGAACCAAGCGGTCATCGACACACGAACGGCACACCGGCGACGGACGGACGGCGTGCGGGCGGCAACGGGCGAGCTCCTCCTCCTCGGCCTCCCTCTTCTCTCTCGCAACTCACTCTCTCTCACTTGGCTTGGCCGAATGCCACTCTCTCTCTCTCTCCCTTTCTCTCTCTCTTTGGATGGCTTATATATTGCATGTACCCCTCTTCGCATGGGGGACACTTGTCCCTAAGAAGGAGACAAGTGTCTCCTTGGTTGAAGACACTTGGAGGCCATGCGGCTGCTCTCCTCCCCTTCATGCACCGACGGCCCAATGGGCTTCATGGGCCAGGCTTATGGCCCACTTTAGGCCCACCTCACTTGGGCCTAAAGCCCAAACTTAAATGGCCCAAGTTTATTTTATTCTATTTTATTTATAATATATCTTAATCATTATTTAAATAAATACCTAATTGCATAAATAATAAGGCCATTAAACTTATAGTCACAAATCCATAAATCCCAATTTATAAAACACATGGCCAATGATAGGATTTTCTTTCCTACCAAATAATTATCCATTAAAAGCTTGTCCATAAATCTTATTGCAAATTATGGATTAAATGGCCATAAAATAACTTGATGGTACTTCCATCACCTATTCATAGACTTTAATGTAACTAGAGATCATTATGAATTTTGGGATGCCACATCGACTATCATAAGCAATAGCTCAAGGTACTAAAGGTGGCTCCCATGAAGTCACACTGTCATATAGCACTTAGTTCTTGGCCACGAAAAGCACTAGTACAAGGTTCTAAAGGTAACTCACACGAAATCTCGCTATCATATAGCACTTAGTTCTTGACTATGCATGACAATATTGCAAGGCTTCTAGAGGTGACTCCCATGTGACTCAAGTCGCTACGTAGCACTTAGACCTTGATTACAATAAACAACGGTACAAGGTACTAGAAGTGGCTCACACGAGGTTTCATTATCGTGTAGCACTTAGTTCTTTACCGGCTCACAACCCATCGAGTTCTCTTAACACAACACATGTCACCTCAACTTTCAATAGTCATCTTGCCATCACTATAAACCATCACATGATCACTCAATCACGGCCAAGGGCATTGTGCTTTGCACTTAAATACATTAATTAAGATAGTGAACTTGGCCTATTTTCTTCATACTAAAAACACTCGATAAAATAATCGTATGTGAGTATACGGTCAGTTTGAACTAGAAAAATTTTATCCTTCCTTTTAAAAATCTCACTATTTTATATAGTACTTAAAAAAAAATTTGGTATCAAAACCTAACACTCGGTATTTTCTAGTTAAATACTATAATTTCATAATTTTGAATTAACTAACTAAAGTCACAATCACCACTCAATTTGCACAAATTAACATTCAATTGCATAAACTAAACAAACCACTGAAATCAACACGAAACTCCGGTCACCGACTATCCCAGTATAATTTTCGAAAAATAATAAATAATTAAATAAATACCATAAATAATTAAATAATTCAATTTAAATGCAATAATTACCAATTTACACCGAAATGCTAAATTAACCACCTAAACGGGTCTAGAAAATTTCCAAACATATCTTGATAAATAATACAATCTAATTAGCCCCTAATTAAATCATTCTCACCACATAACATGCACAATCGAATAATTAAATCACTAATCCATTCTAACTAACCACCTAAACCCTAATTAGCCTAAACTAATCACCCCTTAAGCATCATTAACACCCTAATGAGAGTTTAGTACATAAACTCACTGGTTTAGCGCAAAAACCGGTTCACAGCGACGGCAACGCAACGGCAGTCAAAACTTGGGCCTACGGTGGCGCCAAAGGAGATCAAACCGAGGCCGAAAAAGCCTTCAAGGGTCACGGCCAAGGGCTACTCACGGTTCAATTTCGAAGGGGCTGGTCATGCAGAGAAGTTGATGTGGCAGTGGTGGCGCTATGGAGAGGGCGAGCTACGGCTGCAAATCATGAGGGCGTGAGGCACAGTTAAGGGCGCTGGACTTGGGCAGTGGCGTCACTGCTAGAGGGGAAGACAAAGTGGTGATGGCGAGCTGGGGCTTGCAAGTCAACTTCGAGGCTTCGCTGGAACACTAGAGTTGACTCGGTGGGGAGGGAGAAGGACGTGTGGCAGCATGAATGGAGGGTCGGTGGAGACCAAAGATGGTGGAGGGGCAGAATCAATGTGGAGAGGTGAAGCTACGAACGAAAAGAAAAATGGAAGAAGGTAGAAGCAATCCGTTCAAGGAGGAGGAGTCGAGCTTCGTAAGGAGGAAAGAGAAGACAGCGAGGGAGCAGCAGGCGTGTGAGAGAGAAGCTACAGATGGGGGAAGGAAAGTCAACAAAAAATATCTACACAATTAATGTTTGGTCCCCCAATTCTTTCTTGCATGCTTATCCTATAAATAACTCAAATTGGACAGCAAAATAGCCATTTCCCTCTCCCGTCCGAATTTCTTTCCTTTTTCCGAAATGCCCGAAATTCAATTTCTTAACAAAGCTCTCCAATTTTATGGCCAAATTGATGAGGAGGGTGCCCATGCCAAATTCCACACTTGTCTTCACAAACTAGTCCTTTTGGAAGACCAAAAACCCACTTGAAAATGGCCAACCGAATTTCCTTTCTTTTCTGAATCGCCCGAAGTTGATTTTTCGTAAAATTCTTGGGCTCACTGAAAATTCTTTGAAGGATGAGTCGACACTCCTAAAATAAATCATGACATGACAAAACTTTTGATTCCTGAAACCAGGTTCAATTTCGTGGTTAATTTCAACCAAACGCGATTTTAGCGTGACCTAACCTACCGAGTAACTTTTAGGAATTTTTAGCGCAATTGACCCGTGGTCGATTATTTTCGAACCACATGTACATCTTCGACACATTGGCAACACTTGGTTGTCGTGAGTATCTCGAGGTTTCAAATACGGACACGGGGTACCAAAACGATAGAAAAATCGATTTAGTGCCGATCGACAAAAAATTTGCAATTAAGAGGAATCACCCACACTTAATCACATAGTTCTGTCGAATCAACGTATCTTCGGTCTCTAGTCAATTTTTAATTGTCTCGTAGTAACCCTTGCAAATTAGCATGGTCGAGTAGTCGGTTCATGGTCGAATTCTCAAGTTGGTTGCGTTTATATTCCTTAATGGCTTCACCTGATAGGTTAGTTATCTCATGAGTGGCCAACTCAAAGAAAAGAACTATAGGTGCGTCGATGAAAAGCTCATTTCACTTAGTCAAAAGCAGGGTTTGAAAATCAGGATGTCACACAACCTCATCAAGGTTTCTAGTTCCAGCACACTTTGGAGTCTTTAATTTTAAGAACTGTTCGACCAACCACATTTTGGACGGTCTCCATTTCCATTTCAATTTCCAGATATTGAGGCGTTAGTGGAAATAGAAGTGTGCTGCTGTTGAACTTGTTGTTTTATTAAGCTCCCAACATTAGTCAGAACTTGTAGAATTCCATCAAGTCGCGGGTCTTGTCTTGAGCTAATTTTCCATGGGCAATCATTGGGTCTTGGGAACTCATACTAGCTGCTAAGGAATACAGCTACAGAGTTCTAGACGAATTGTCTACAATACAATCAAAGTCAGTAATCACTAAGGGTGTCAAAAACCAAACTGAAAATCAGACCAAACCGAAAGCCAAATCGAACAGTAATCGAAAATTTTGATTTTTTTTCGATCGGATTCTTATTTGGTTTAGTTCTCATTAAAAACCAAAACTTTTAACCAATTTGGTTCTCATCGGTTCGATTAACGAAACTAAACTAACAAAATCTAAAGTTTTTCCTTTTTTATTTTTTTATAATTTTTTTTTTTTTTTTTTTCTTTTTCTTTTTCTTTTTCTTCTTCTTTTTCTTCATTGGCCAATCGCCGGCCACAATGGCTACCGGCGACCGGCCAAAGGCAAGCTCGACCCTCACCATAAGCCGGTGAACCAAACCGGGATTTATAGAAAGGAGTATATGTAGGAAAAAAAAACAAACACAAAACAAAAAATTGAAAAACTGAACAAAACCGAACCGAACCAAGCCAGAATGTCTGTTCGGATTGGATTTCGGTCCAATTCAATCAATTTCCTTATTGGTTCGTTTTGGTTCTTTTTTCGAAAAAAAACTAAACCAAACCGAACTATTTACACCCCTAGTAATCACCACTTTCATAAAGAAAGAACAATCAAGCAAACATCACATGCATGATATGTTCTTTCTAATTTTCTATCCCATGATTCCTAGCGCACCTTATGACTCCCAGTAATAAACCTTTGCTCTAATACCAAAAACGCTATCACACCCCTTTTACTTGGAGGTTGAGCTATGGGTTATTTTGCGACATCCCAGGCTTTGTCGCCGTCCTGAATTCATTTATCTCTTATTTATGCGCATGTGGAAAATGTGAACATACAATCCCCAACACAAATACCATGGGAACGTGAGATATAAATGTCACTAACACACTTTATACATTACATAAGTAGTGACGATTACAAGCCTAATCCCTAATCCCTAACCCCACACATTTTATAAACTTCAAAGATCTATTTCACATACACCAAACAAGAGCTTGGAGTATCCCCATCTTTGCTATGGTAGTTACTAGCCAAAATCGAGAACCCTTGTTCTACTACTTAGGCCAATACACGTAAGCTTAGTCCAAGTATTTGGACGGATCATCATTATCATCAAGATTCGGGTTCGAGTTGTCAAAATCTCGAAGAGACCCTATCCACATGTCCTTGTACCACATAAACCAAGCTTCAAAATGTATCGGAACAAGTTCGTCCAAACCCTTTTTTATCTACACGATGGACAACACTTTACGATAAGTCTTTACATAACAACCAAAATACATCGTGGCCTAAGTACCTGTAAAAGAAACAAGGGTGAGTATTTGGAATACTCAGTAGGTATAGCCTCTAACCTTCGACTAGAACATCGCTTCATTATCAACACTAGTCAAAACAGCTCATGCAAACCATGTCAAAGGCACATCAATTGCAAGGATGTGACCATGCTTCTTGCAAATGTAAATGGCAACTCTTGCAACCATTCAAGAACGTGATGCGTGCCATGAGCTTATGCGCTCCTAGTCTTTCTTTTTTACTCATGCATGCCATACTTATTAAGCTTTCTCTTATGCTCGGGACTCGAATCCAAGTCTTCCAGGAGCTGTCTAGGGACTCGAACCCAATTCAATTCGGGCTTTTATCCGGGTTTCTGGCTTTTTGCCGACTTCTGGGACTCAAACCCAATTAATATGCTCGGGACTCGAATCCAAGTCTCTTGCCAGCCTCTAGGACTCAAACCCAATTCTTGCCAGGATTTCGAGGACTCGAACCCGTTCTTATCTTTTCTCATCTTGCTCGAGCACTAATCCCTTTTCGAGGGCGTACTTAAGCCTCATGCACATGCCATGAATTATGCATTTTGTGCTCGAACATAATACAGGTGCCATGAAATCATGAATTTCCTTATCAACAACTTCACAAACGAGTCTAAGCCCAAGGCCCTACTCAAATAACAAGCATAAAAGAACCCCACAACAATTCAAGATGTGAACTCAGTATGCCTCAATACCAAATCAAATCTTATGGCTATGGGTGAACCTCGACTTGTACCAAACAAAAGCAATAAATCATGACTTCATTCCGGTCACACAAGAAAACTCAAGTACATGAACAAAGTCATAGAATACATCAACGTATACAAACATAAATCGACCTACCCTCGGCTTGTTCAAGAGAGAATTTCCTAGGGTTGAAGACGTCACAAATGTTACTAGAGAAAGGAAGAAACTACACTTATCTGGAAAAACCTCGAACTAAGACACGAACTACAAAGGAATGGTGGCTGGCTTGAAGGCCGAAGAAGAGAGAGAGAGAGAGAGGCGTGAGGAGGAGGAGGGGCATCCAAGAGGAGAAGGAATGAGAAAGTGGATGGTAAGGGTGAGAAATGAGGAGGATTTCTCCTATTTATACTCCTTGTTGCCATCATTAGTGGGTCAGATGGTCCATTCTAAATTTGTCAAATGACCCACCTATGGTCCTTGGGTGGCAAGCCTACTTGTCCAATGATTACGCCTAAAGAATTAATTGATACGATTAAAAGGGTCTCGCTTAGCAATCTAGTCTATAGATGTGATCAATGATGGCCCACTTTTCTCCTTTTCATTGGACCACTTGTACCACTCATTTATGGGCATTTAATGAAGTTTGAAGATTATGGCATCAAAGTTGTCAACTCGGTATCTAGATTCCTGAGGCTATTAACGAGAGATTCGGGTATCGCTTTTCGATTTGGGCCACATGCGTGCAATCCTTTTCTTGACCGTCAAAGATATTTTTGACCTCATCATGACTTTTGAAAATTCAAAAGACACTTTTTTTTTTGGTAAAGGGTAATAATATATTGAGCTTTAACCACCACATATATAAGATCTGGCACCACAAAACTTGCACTCAACAAGACACAAACGTCTTCTCGAGTGAAAGGGCACCAGACACAAAACACCGCAAAGCGATCAAGACAAGCAAGGGCCGAAATAGGAGGCCAAAGAAAATAGCCACGCAGGGCCGAGACAACAAACTAAAAAGAGAGACTAACCAAAAGGCCACGTAGGGCCAAGAAGAAACAGCCCGCAAAGGTAGAGTAAGGCAACCTAGGTGGTCAACATAGGAGAGCTTAAGATAGACGGGTCAAAGCCCCAGTTTCTTTGTAACCTCCTATTTCTCGGGCAATCTTCCACGCTTTTGAAGGTTAAGGCTTTATCCCTCACAACTTTAATAAGATGCTTCTTGATAGCCGCAACCACAATTGGATGCTCTCTAAAGAGGATGTTGTTTCTATACTTCCAAATGAGATGGCACAGAGCTCCAAAAGAGAAACGACCAATGGTGTGATAGAAATCCTTACCTGAGAGGAATCTCATCGCCCACTGAAGATTTTCTGTCCAAGTCCCATTTCTCCATGGGAGGTTGCACTTGGCCGCCCAAAAGTACACCATACTAGCCGTGATGCAGCAACCAAAGAAGAGGTGGTCAATAGAATCCGGTGTCAACTTGCAAAATGCACATACTTCACTCTCAATTCTCCCATAAGACATAAGAAAAGCTTGGGTAGGAAGCTGGTTCTTAGTGATCAGCCAGAGGTTGAATTGGTATCTCGGAGTGATGGCCTTATTCCAAATAAAGGATGACCATCCAACCCGTCTTTCCTTCTTCGAGTATATGCCAAACTGAGGCGACCGAGAAGACACCGAAAGGATTATCCCTCCAAACAAATCTATCAGGAACCCCTGTGAGAACCGGAAGGGGCTGGTTCCAGGAATCCATCAATGACTTAAATTCCTAACCCGCTGAAGAAAAAAGGTCTGCAACAACTGCATACCAAGGCAGCCCCGAATCAGGGATAGTCTGCTCTGAGCAAATAAGATCCAGAGGACCTCTCTGATGCCAATGGTCAAACCAAAGGGATGTCCCCTGGCCATCACCAAAATATGAAACTTCATACACCTTAAAGTTCATAGGGAGAAAAGAGAATTTTTGGAGGTTCCAGTGGAAATTGAGGCGAAATTCGGATCTCAGGTGAAGGATTCTCTTCCAAGCCCACGAGCAGCAGCTCGGTGTCTTAGCCACCCAAAAGTTCGTCTTTCCTAGAAAGGTAGAGTGAATCCATTTGCACCAAAGAGACTCCTTATCCGTGAAAAGGATCCATATGTGCTTGAGTATCGCCGCCTTATTGCATTCTCGCAAGCTCCGAATCCCAAGACCCCTTTCTTCCCTTGGGAGACAAACATCCTCCCAGGAAACCTTAGCTCCTCCCCTGCCAAGGCTGGGCCCTTTCCATAAGAACTGTCTAAGAATCTGCTCGATACGATCCAGAACTGCTACGAGGATAATGAATACACTAGCCCAATAGGCTTGGATTGCATGGAGCACTGACCTTATGAGCTTAACTCTCCCTGCAAAGGAGAGAAATCGATGGGTCCAAGATTGCACCCTAGCCATTATGCGATCAACTAGAGCTACACAATCCGCCTTGCCAAGTCTCGAGGATATAATAGGCGCTCCTAGATAACGTACTGACAATTTTCCTTCCACAAAACCGAGGGTATCCTTTATCTAACTTCTCAAGTCATTCAATCCCCCTGCAAGAAATACCTCACTTTTGCTGTTGTTCGGCTTGAGTCCACTCCATTCTGAGAAGGTATCCAGCCCATCCTTCAGCAACAAGATGGAGGCCATATCTGCACGGCAAAAGAGGAAGACATCATCTGTAAAGAAAAGATGAGATAACCGAGTGGCCTTGCACCTCCAAGAGAACTTAAAGCCCGGCTGCTCCGCACGAGAAGTAAGGATCCCTGAGAAAACTTCCATGACCAAGGTGAAAAGATAGGGAGATATGGGGTCACCCTGTCGAAGGCCGCGGCTACTAGGGAAGAATCCATGGAGATCCCCATTCAAGGAGATAGAAAACATAGGAGTACGAACGCATATCATGATAAGACAAATGAAGTGGTTTGGGAACCGAAAGGCATGAAGAACCAATTCAAGGAAATCCCAATCCACCGTATCGTACGCTTTCTGAAAGTCTACCTTCACCGCACATTTGGGGAGATAAGGCTGCAGGTGAAAGCTGGTGAATAACTCCTAGGCCAGGAGAATATTATCCCTAATCCACCGACCCTTAACGAACGCATTCTGTGAAGGGCTTATGGTGTCCTGAAGCATTGAGGCGATGCGGTTAGCCAATACCTTGGTAATACATTTGTAGATCATATTGCAACAAGCAATGGGCCTATAATTATTTACCGATGTAGCATTAGGAATCTTAAGGATCAACACCAGGATAGTGGAATTAATCTCCCTTAACAATCTCCTCGTAATAAAGAAATCTTTAACTGCTTCAACCGTCAAAGGCCCAACAAGATCCCAGTTACTCTTGAAAAATTCGACACCAAACCCATCCGGCCCTGGGGCCTTTCCACTCGCTAGAGAAAAGATGGTGTCCTTAATTTCTGTCTCCGAAAAGGGATGGCTAATAGAAGCGATCTGATCCTCTGAGAGCGGACATCGAATAGCTTGCTAAAGGTCTCCGAAAGCCGGTCCCATAGGAGGAGATCGTGATGCAAACAACTCCCTAAAGTGAGCAACAAACATATCCTGAACAAGGCTCGGCTCGGAGACAAGGTCGCCATTCCTATCAAGAGCTGATATAATCCTATTCCTCAGCTGTCTTGAAGTCACAGAGTGATGAAAGTACTTAGTGTTTTGATCACCCATCTCAAGCCAACGGATTCTGGATTTCTGTCTGAAGAAAGCCTCCTCCTGACTCCTTAACTCAATGAAAGTCTTATGGTAACTTTTTTCTAGCTCCGCCAAGAGGACATTGGTCTGGTCATGTTGAAGATCCACTTGAGCTAGTCTAAGAGCATTTCTGGATTGAGCCACCCTCTCGGACAAGTTAGAGAAAGAGTCTCTATTCAGTTGCTTAAGACGCCCCTTGAGCGCTTTCAATTTGGTAACCAGCCTGAAGATAGGTACACCATCACCAGGGGCCTCCCACACATGGTAAGAATATCCTGAAAAGATGGGCGCCCCATCCAGAAATCAAAGAATTTGAAGGGTTTTCTTCGAAGAATTGACTGGATCACCTTGACCACCATAAGAGAGTGGTCTGAAATACTGGACGATAAAAAGGGCTTCTGAGTAAGAGAAATGCAAGCTCCAGAGAGCATTAACTAAAACCCGATTGATCTTCCTCGCTTTCCGATTAGCCCCCGAAGACGTCGACCAAATAAACCTAAGTCCACCATATCTCAAGTCCTCAAGCCCTAACTAACGCAGACACTGATTAAACTCATCAAAAGAGGGCAGCCAGGCGTTAGAACCCCCTAGCCTATCAGACGGGTCTCTTAAGGTGTTGAAGTCACCCGCCACCATCCAAGGTAAGTCGAAAATACAACTCATCCTGATCAAGTCCACCTAAAGAGATCTCCGAGAAACAAAAGAATTCTAAGCATAAACTACTGAGATACAACAACAACAACCTGAGGAAATCAGTCTGACTCTTCCATGAATAACCTGATCATTGGAGGATATTACCTCAAAGCAGACCGGCGAAGGGTCCCAGCCGATCCACACCCTGCCCCTCGGAGAAGAATCATAGTTGGCAATCCACTTCCACCCCGATAATAACACCGACGACAGAGAGCCAGAAAGATATTCCGAGACCTTAGTTTCCAATAACCCAACCAAGCACAGGCCACTAGAGAGAGCCCACTTACGGACCTCGGCTCTTCTCAAAAGACACTTTATCCCCTTCATTTAATGAGAATGTTCTAGAGCCTTCTTTAGTTTGTCTTTTTCTTCCTCAAGAAGGTGGTCCGAGAAATCTGTTGTCTAAGTTCGTTCCGGGATTGGAAAATTGATCATTAGGTACAACTTGAAAAACAGAATCACATGCACCTGAGGTTCGCCCATTGTGCCCCACGCTTGCCCAAACCGCTCCCTTGGACGATTGTTTGGCCTAGAGGGTTGGCCCACTAGTTGGCACCTTGGTCGGCCCTATGGTCGGCACGGTTACGTCCGTCCAAGTCTAGCACTAGCCCTCGGGCCAATCGCAGGCCTATCCCCAAGCCTACCACAACTAATTCTCTTATTTTCGATCGGTTCAAGGCTAATCCTAAGGCTATCCATGGCCTAGCAATAAGCCATGGCACTCAGACCTTAGAATTAGTGATTAAATAGTCGAGTCTATCCTAGAGTTTTGTTCCGATTGGCACCCGATCCATCCCTATGGTTCATGGCCGATGCATTACTGATCCACGATCAGACATCACCCATTCAAGATTCATTTTCGATTGCTAAGAATTAAATAGGGAATGATACATTTTCATTGGGAGACAATCACATTTGATCAAGTAGAATCGTCCATGTATCGGTGCATAGTCGAGCGGAATCACCCGCGGCTGGGCACTATGATTGGTCCGATCGACTCATGACTATCCGCCGATCCAAAATCATCTCGTGATCAATTCTTGTGATCCAAAAGTCATCTTATGAGCTGGTGATTCGATCCCGCCAGTATGGTCAGTAGATAATTTACGGTCGACATCTCGGCCAATTCATGGCCAGTCAATCGGTCAGACCATGACTAATTCTTGATTCCTAACCAATCGAACTGATCAATCCCATGGCCAATGGCCCATGGTTGATCCATTCAGGACCTTATGGTCAATCCTCACGGGATCGGAATTGAGGGTGTTACAGTATTACTCTCAGTTTGCATAAGAACGTATTCATGTCATGTCAAGGATTAAGAGTCTTTCTTTATGACGGATGGTTCATGTCATGTCAAGGATTAAGAGTCTTTCTTTATGACGGATGACGTACAATGACATGCAAAGTACTTCGAAAGCATTTTGATCTATTTCCATTCCCACCAGGATCACAAGCTAGATGATGCCAACGCATCACATTAACATGGTCGACCAATTTCCCGAAGATTTGTTGAAATAAGACAGAAAACAGTAAGATATCAACACAAAAAGCCCCATGCTAAACTGAAAATACTAATGCGAGATGGGTACTCTCGACTGAATATGATAATAAAAGAACATGATTTCTCTCACCGAGATTCAAAGACACGCATCAAACTATTGTGCAAATGATGATTAAAGAAAATGACAAGTATCTTCCAAGTCAATTTACACTCCCAATTTGCCAATGAGCTATCCCCATGTCAAGATTACAATTGTAGTTGGAAGTCCTCGCTTTTGATGCAATACCAAATAAGCTCTCAACAAAATTAAAAATCATATGTACGGCTCCTCCCACTTCATTTCAGTGCCATAAGCAGTTGGGTGATACCCGAACTCCGAAGATTTTTTGTCCCCGCTATCAGCCTAGCTAAAAATGGTGCACATTTCTGGCTGAAACCACAGTTATTGTAGGAGTGGCTTCAGCGGCAGCTGTAACAAAACATTCTGATTTGAGCTGTAGTTCAAGAAAAGATCACATTAAGAGATCTACATCAGCTTTCAAACATTAAAGGACTTACGCAAATCACCTTTCTAGCCACCCATTGATGACTTGTCATGTTTACCCCAAAAACATGGAAGCAATACGGTTGATTTAAGGACTTCATACTTCTGGTTGGATCTTACATTGTTATCCACAATACAATGGAAATCCTATGTTCTTTTAAAGCCTCTCGAGTGTAGACATCATCATCACCAAACAATGACCGAACTGAAGTAAGAAATTGTGAAAGATGTTAAGGTACGAATTAGCAAGATGATAATCAAAGGCATGAAGAAAAACAAGGAAAGAGTGGCTACATGATTTGTACTGGGTTTCGACCGTTGATGACAATACTTTCACCCTGATCAAGGCCATGTATCTGCCTTCAGAGAGAGCAATCTTCACTTTGGCATATTAAGCGACAAACAAAGTTTGATACGGATCCATGGAGATTCATCATCTTGCCATTAGTGCCCTAGCTTTGAGAAAATGTAGAACGTGTTTATGGTACCTTCACTGTCTGCTTCCATGACGAAATAACAAGTTAATAAAATGCAATCAAGATCACATATGCGTGAGCAGTTTCAAGAATCCATCGGATAGTGAATTTCTCAACTTCATAGACGTTGGAGAGAAGTATTACTTTATTTACACAAGCGTAGATTGATACCACGTCGAGAATGAAGAATCTCATACTACTTGACTGAAGACATCAAATATTCTTTTGCAGGCATTCTGACCTTTTTTATTCATATCATGATCACGAGCCAAATAACACTGAAGCATTACGCTTACTTTGCTCAAACAACTTCCTCCAGCGGCTGGAATTAAGACAGGAAATAATAACATGTCAAAGAAAAGTTCCGTCCAAACTCAAAATACTAATGGAAGAAGGTAATCTCCACAGAAAAACGGCACTGTACCTGCTATATTTAGTAGGAGACGTCAGCGATATCCAGAATCAGATCTTTGTCATGCTGCCACAAAATTGACTCTTCTTCGTAATTCTGTCACGCAAAGCAGGGTTCTGAAGTCAATCTTTTTGGTGTTGCTCGCATCGAATTGTATCCAGTTCTATCAAACGTTGGATCCAACAATAGCCCGCAAACCTCAGTCAGCTTCTTGATGTTTCTTCCCTTAAAAAATCATGGTCTGCCGTGTAGTAAAAAGTCTGGGAATTTCCTGAGTGAGTCGCACCCATCGCAAGCAAAGTACTCCAGGAATTTACTATGGCAGCAAATTTCAACTAAGCTTTTGCAATTCTTAACAGTCAAGACCTTCAGATGCTCAGACTTTGAAAGGTCCAGTTTTGTAATGTGCTTGAGCCCAAAGATATCCAACACTTCCAGGGAAACCAATTTTTCAAGGCCTTGTATCGCATAGAGATTATCTACCTTTTCATTATGGCTTTGCGGGTCCGAGTATCTCAACGACTCTAAAACTTCGAAGTCGTTGAGGTTGGACAACTCTGTGCTTGTGGATAAGTCCAACTTTCTTAGGCAATCTAAACCTTTCACATCCAATATCTCTAGCCTATAGCATTGCCAGAGCTCTAATTCCCACAAGAATTTCAACTCGTGAAGATTTGACAACTTTTTCAATTTGGGACACTTCTGAAGGCGGAGCTCTTGTATGCGAGAGGGAAGCTTTGGGATTTTTCGAAGAGACATGCAAGAGTGGAGGGTGAGCTTCTTCAGATGACTTAGGTGAGAAAGCGATAGAAGCTTTTTGCTCTGACAGGTGAGCTGCAGGGATGATAAGTCGGAAGGAGGTTCTGGCAATGACCGAAGCTCAGTACAGTAAAGTAAATCGAGGTGGTCGAGAGCAGAAAGCTCACGAAGTTTGAGAGTAGAACGCTCATGAGAGTCTTCTAGCAAGCAAGAAATTTTTGCACTACCTAAACGAAGAGTCCTTAGGGAACGCAATCCACCTTTATCAAGAAGAAGTTGTCCTTTCAGTTTATGACAGCCTGAGGCATCTAACTCTTGGAGGCTTGTCAATTTTCCAATAGCACTTGGTAACTTTTCTATCTCGCTATGAGAAATCCTCAGAATTTTCAATTTCGTCAGTTCCCCAATGGAGTTAGGTAATTCCTCAATCCTCGTAGATGACAAGTCCAGCTCTACCAACTCTCCCAACTTTTCAATCGAGGAAGGGATCTTTCTCAATATGTAGCAATCCTCCAACGACAAGCGCTGCATTTTCCCAAGGGCCTCGAAGGAATTCGGAAGTTCTTCTAATTTTTTGCAGGTGTTCAAGTTCAGGGTCGACAAACTTACCAAACGGCTTATTGAGCTGTGAACTCGAGTCAGTAGACGACAACCCATGGCACTAAGCATCTTCAGCTTCTCCAGAGATCCTATAGTTGCAGGTATATCTCGTATATCAGTCTCGTCCATGACAAGTTCCTCCAAATTTTTTAGTTCGTCTAGTTGTTCAGGTAACTTTTTGAGACTCCCACAGTACCTCAAATTCAAGGAAACAAGGCACTTGACATTTCCAATTGAAGGGTGGAATTTCTCAAAATTCTCGCAACGTTCCAATATTAGCATCTCTAAACTTTTAAACCCAGAGAGATTGGGGGTGCTCTTTAAACGTGAGCACCCCGAAAGATTGAGAACTTTCAGCTTTGCCACCTACAAGAGAGAAACATGTTTCAACATTAGCCGTTGGAATATAATGATTTATTGTCAAATTTAATTAAAGAGAAAACCTTTATTCTTTTTACCTTGATTGAACTCCATCCTCGCCAATTTTCACTAATAAAACCCCCTGATAAATCGAGTATTAGTAATTTCTGTAAAGGAACATTTGTTGCCTTGGAAGAGTCGGAACACATCTTCCACTCTAGCCATCTTAATTCAGAGAGTGAATCCTTGAAATTTCCACAAAAATTCTCTTTACTATAATGAAGGTATTTCAGGTAAGGCATTCTTTTAAAGCTCCCTTGCTCAATGAACATGCTTGAGCCCTCTTCATCCAGTTGTAGTGCCTCAATATTTCTATTTTCCTCCTACAAAAATAAAATAAAATTGAGGATAGTAAATATCAGATCATGGCATTCCCCGGTCCCGACATGAATAAAGTGTCATTAAACAAGGAATAGCATATCGCCCAACCACCAATTGTTAGCCTACATCTGCATGTTATTGTGACCAATGCATTATCTCTGCATCATAAATACACAATAATGTACCATATCAATTTTCACTTGTATGCCACAAATTTTAATTATCTCATGTAAAAATCCTACATGAAAGTAGTGTCGGTTTCTTATAAGTTTTGAGATTAAATTCTGTAACACCCAGCGCATTGACTACCAAGTACTCCCTCCACCAAATTACATATGGTGTCCCCTTGCAATATGTGAGAACCGTTGCACTTTTGGACCAACAAAGAGTACCTAATCGGGTTTGTTACTAGCATTTGTGCATTCATAAAGCATCACAACTTATTTCCTCCCCGTTCATGAAATATTTTTCATTTTGGCATATGGCTGAACGGAAACAAGAGTGTTTGGTCGTTTTTTCTCTAGAAGGGCAACTCCTTGTGTATTTTTTTTCATTTTCAGCAGATGATTTTTTGTGCAATTCAAGCAGTGTCTTTTCGTTTCGTTGAAAAAGAAAAAGACTTTCCATAATTGACAAAAAATCTCTTTCTCTCGAAAGTGGTTATTAGTTATAAAAAGAAAAAGAAAAAAACACAGACACACACACACATTGCCGCCAATAAAAATACACATTATTTAGTGCACAAAAGCCTATAAAAATAGGATAACAAAAAGTTGCTATTACTCAAGCACATTAATGATGTGCATCTATATTGGGAATTTCATTAGTCTTTCTTTTTTATCTTTAGGCATTGTCCTTTCTTTATGTACCCTTTTACGATTCCATATGGGTGTCTCTCTCTTTCCGCAATTAACCCTTTGTTTGCATATTGCGTGACAAAAAGTTTCCGGAAATCCCAGATTGCTAGAGTAGAAAGACATTGAGGAAGGGAAATTGAACTTGACTTCTAAATTTTGGATTCTCAAGCTCGAAAAGGTCAACACTAATCCTAAGATGAGAGAATACTCAGTCGGCCATCCATCATTCAATTTATCAAGCAGGTAGTCTTCTATCTATTAGAGTTTCTATTTTCATCCCAACAGTTTTACTCTTTTTTACTTACATCGTATTATCATTTGAAATTTCACATCATTTGCAAACAGCTTATAATGAAAAAGATTGACTGCTTCTTTCGCATTTTGCATGCGAAATAGCATAGGGAGTTTCAGTACGCACGATTGCAAAACCAAATTTATTGTCTCATGGAATTGAGTGAGATTAAAATTAAATAATCCCGTCGATCTAATACTTTAATAAACGTCAATTATCTTCTTACATTTGCTTTGTTCTTTGATTTGTTCAACTTTGCTATAGTGGAAGAAGATGCTTTTGGTGACGGTTTGCCATGAGAATCAATATATAATTCAGCCTGATCTTAAGAATTTGTTTATGCATTTGTGCATTCTTCCATTATAGAAAAATCTATGAATCGGTATCTGTTTTTTCCTCCGCTCTTATAATCATATCAAATCGAACATCCAATATATTACGATAGTATTTTTTCTATCTTCTCTTTGTCCATGTGTGTGCCCGTAAAAGGTTCTATTAATCCTTATGAAGAAAGGCTCGCTCGCTATAGAATAGAGGTGGGTATTGAATTAAATTAAATGCAGATAAATTGGAGAAGAGTAGTATATAGTTTCCTTCACCTTTCCCTACTCCATCACTTACTTCCTTCCAGTCTTTTTTTTTTTTTTTTTATCTTTACTTTTCAATTTTCATCGAAAATTAATTTGTATAAATATGTGCAAAATCATGTTTCAGATTTTACTTAGTTTATTTTGGTCGTCATTTAACGTTGTTTGATTTTGTACAACAATCATTAATTCTGGATTACGTGCTTAAAGTACCTATGACTAGATCTGTGCACAACACGGGTACAAACAACAGTATACAATATGAAAGCAGGGTAGAGATGCCTTATGTTGTTGCATCACGTGTCTCACCTTTCATATGAATAAACATGATGTATCCATGTACACATGCAAAGCTCATAATTAAACCAAAAACCTTAATCATGCCACTTACTCAATAATTAATGTATCTTGAACAGTCTTCCAATACATTATGAAATTTGTTAACTATAACTTGGTCTAAGTGACAATAAAAGATAAGCCAAATTTGCAATTGAAAATTTGAATTTGAATTTTTAGGTGTATCATTCCTATAAGTGACAAGATGGATAAGAACTTCCCATTAATAACAGGGTGAGATTCATCCAAATTATGTAGTTGTTTCAAGTTAGCAATTAACCAATCAAATTAATAACATAATTACACATTGTTAGATTATTCTTTAGATTATTCAAAAAAAAAAATTGATAGATTTCAATGTGCTTCTTCAACTAAGATAATAATATTCGCCGGGTAATATGATTAAAACCAATGTTTTTTTATTTTCTTTCTATCATGCATTTACATTATCATATTGCATTCTCGTTGTACACATGCATAAGAAATACAAGAAAACCAATTTCAAAATTATTTATACATATAGAATCACTACATAAGATTTTGTTACTTCAAACTGAACAAATTCTTAAGTCGACAGCGAATAGTTATTAGGTGCAAATAATTTAACTGGAGTCTTTCCTTTTTCTTTTTTTTTTCTTTTTTCCATAAAGTAGAAGGTGCATATACTCGGTGATGATCAATGGTGTAGTTTTTGTTATTTGATTGAAAATATAAATTAATCTGCATGAAATTATAGAAATTTTGTATGCATTTTTTTTTAGTATTTTACAATTTTTCTTACTTAAATGATATTTGGATAAGTAGATTTCCGAAACTAGGCGACGCTAGGACCTTCAACTTGCAATTTAGTAAGAAGCAGTACCAAAACTGCTAGAAAATGATGTTACGACAGCAACAGATCAATACAGATAGAGCCAATAATATACAATTTTCAGTACCCCTTTTCTGAGCCTCTTAATTATGTATCAAGACATTACCTGTGGAATAGTCACGAGGGCAAACTTTTCATGAACTAAAGGTCAAAATTGGATGTAGCTTTTACCAAGAAAATGCCAACTACATGTTAACACTACTCAAAGATTTAGATTGAAAGAAGAATAAGAATAATAATATGAGGGACTACCATTAGAGAACATAGGAGAGGCCAAAAGTAGACACGATTGTTACCTTGCTTTGTTGAACTGTTATGGCTTCCTCACCCCATAGTCTGCTACAATCCCAAGGCTTCTTATCTGTCGAACGGGCGATAGCTCTGCCTAGATCTTTTAATTGATCATGCATTCTCAACTTATTATTATCATCAACATTTATTGAGCAACGGTCAATCAGCGCTGTCAATCCGAAATTTGGGAAAAATTTGAGATCATCCCATAGGTAGGTGGCAATTCTTTTGTCAACTCCATTGAAAAAACATGCTATGTCCAAAAACATTTGTTGTTCCTTATATCCTAATGAATCATAACTTACCCTCAAAATTTTTTGTACATCCTCACTAGGCACATTCCTCAAATTTTCCAGTTTCTCTATCCATATGCTCTTAGATTTTCCTTTGAGAAGTGAACCTACAACTACAAGGGCTAAGGGAAGCCCCCCCGTGGTTTCAACAATATCACTAGAAAGAGCCATCCATTCTGTTGAAGGTTTTTTCCCTTCAAACGCATATCTATTAAACAAAAGCAAAGAGTCATTGAGATTCATTTTTTCGAGATGATATCCTTCATATTCTGACTTCAAGAGGGTCTTATCTCGACATGTAATAACGATTCTACTTCCCAACCCGAACTTACAACCTTTGATCAATTTATCAAGGTGGTCTTGACACCCCACATCATCAAGAAGAATAAGTACCTTCTTTTTTTCACAACTATTTTGGATTTGGCCAATCCCTGTCTGAGAATCACGTATTGGACTAGCAGGACATTTTGTTATATCTGAGATTAGTAGAGATTGAACGTGCTCTATGCCCTTGCATTGAATTGTTTCTCTAATATCCTTCAGAAAGCTGCGGCACTCAAAATTGTCCAAGAGCCTTTTATAAATGAATGTAGCTAGAGTTGTTTTACCGATGCCGCCAATTCCATGAATTACAATAGTTCGAATTTCAGAAGGAGCAGTACTCACCAATCTCATAACCCCAATCACATGATTGTCAAATCCAACCAAGCCCCCGGGAGGAGGTGGTGGAAAATCATGTTGCATCTTGCGCATTATTTCTTCTATGAGTTTATTTATTAATTCCGCTTCATGCCTATCAAACAACACAACATATGAGAACTTATTAATGGCTCCACAAAAAAAGGATTAAGGATGATAAATATAAATATTCTTCTTCCGACAAGGATCTGTTAAAAGAAGGTAAACCACGTACCCACTAGCAAATTTGTCTGATTCGAATATTCTAGATTCAACTGCTTCTTTGAGCGCTTCCAGCCATTTTTCCTTGACAATCTCCTCCTGAAAAGGATGCTCACGGGATTTGAAGGCCTCTCCAAACTTCCCCTGTAGTTCTCGCACCTCATAGGGTTTTACCTTGTAAAGCACAGGCAAGACTACTTGTCCACTGGTTTTCTTGCAATCCATTATTTCAATGAGCTCGCGGAGGCAATATTCACTGGCAGCATAAGTTTCCGAGATGATGGGGATTGAAACCTTAGAGTGCCTGATTGCACTGATGAGATTTTCATCAATGTTCTCGCCGAAGGTGAGGTCTTCATCATCTCGGAACACGAAGTTGCGATGGAACGGCAGGCCCACATCTCGGAGTTTATGGTAGAGGTGATCAACGAAGCCCTTGCGACAATCAGGGCCTCTAAAGCTCAAGAACACGTAGTAATTGTTTCCTCTTGCAGAGGTGGACCAAGCAAATGGCTCAGAATCACTTCGTTCTGCTGAGGTCGAGGAAGGGACGGTCCTCTTCTTTGCACCAATGAAAGTAATCAGCCACAAAGACAAGAACGGTGTGAATTAATGTCAGGAAAGTCTCATTTTGATCTTTCAAGGTGAGCGAAAGTACTGTAGTTTCCTCGTCACCAGAAAGATTATTCGACTACCAAAGAGAGATCTGAGCAAGAAATGATTACTGGACCCTCTCTGCGCCCCGTTTATAGCGTCGTTGGTAAAGAGGTAGAAGGGAAAGCAAGAGGCAAAGCATGATTACTTGGCTAATAGGCTCCATTCATTTTGCTGAAAATGTTACGTTTTTGAAAATATTTTCAAGAAAAATAACAATATTTTTCAGTATTCAACTGAAAAATAAAAATAAACTAGAAAATATTTTTTGCCTTTTGACATGGAAAATTCAATTTGATTTTTCTTAGTACTCCTTTTAATATTTTTTTATTTTTTTTAAAATGGAATAATTAATTTTCCTTCTACTTTTTCTTTTTTCCTTTTATTTTTTCTTTTCCTCCTTCAATTGGCCGCTAGCCATAGCGACGGTTAGTAACCAGCCAAAGGCGAGCTCAAGATTCACCAAAGGCTCACACTCACGGATTAGACACCCTTGAGCACCTTTGGCTCACTACTTTGGCCTGGCTAGATCAGTGAGCTAAAGGCTCATGCTCATCGATCTAGCAAATGCCAGCTCAAGCTAGAGCTCACCAGCTACCGGCAAGCCTCAAGTGGCCAGTCTAGCTCGAGCTCGCCTGCCACCAATCACTGGCAATGGGCCCATAAAGAAGGAAAAAAAAGTGAGTAAAAAGGTGAAAAAGGAAAAAGTAATATGATTAATATTTTGAATTTAAAAAAAAAAAAGAGGAGGGTAGCAAGGATATGAGATAAAAGAGAGTGGGTGAGGAAAATGTTTTCCCTACTTAAAAAGTAAAAAACATTTTTCCTACTTTAAAAGACTTTTTTTCCCTTGATGGAAAACGTTTTCCCCGACATGTTCATTTTCTGTGAAATGAATGGTAAAAAATCAAAAAAATATTTTCTTGGAAATTGTTTTTAGCAAAATGAATGGAGCCTTATGGTGCATTTGTTTGGGAAAAAGTGTTTTCTGAGAATTGATTTTCTAGACTTACACCCATTTGATATGTGAAAAATGACTAATCAACCGAAGACACTATTTGGTCAACGAAAATTTACATACATAAATTTAGGAAAATGAATCCTTACATCTAAAAAGGTAAAAACACTATCCAAAATTGCTCCTCTTTAATTTTTTAATACTTTCTTTTCTTTTCTTTTCGTTCTTTTTTTTTCTTCTCCCTCCTCCATCGATCACCAACCTTGAGCGAGGCCTGATCTCACCATGTCCAGCGAGCTTAGAGCTTAATTTAGTAAAAAATGTGGCAAAATGACCAGAACTCTCTCTCTCTCTCTCTCTCTCTCTCTCTCTCTCTCTCTCTCTCTCTCTCTCGTGAACACGCACAGACAATGAATTACACAAGGGGGGAGAGAGAGGGGGAGATAGAGAGAGCTCCCGCTCGAATCCCGCTCGAAATTCACCTGTTTGAAGAAGATGTCGAACGCCTTCTTCATAACGTCGACAGAAGCAGATGGCCCACAATAGGCTCCAGGATCTTCGTGCTGTCGGACAGAAGTTGAAGGTTGGTGCAACATGCTCCTAGTCTTCTTGCCAAAGAAGTACCCATCCACAAAGAAAAGAATGGGTGTGAAATAAAGAGAGAAAAGTCTCATTTAAACCAGGAAGATTGAACTATTATGTAATTTTTCATCTCTCAAAGCAAGCTTAATTTGGCAGCGGAGGGGGCAAAATGGCCAGAATTCTCTCTCTCTCTCCCCTTGTAAATATTGTCTGTGCGTTCACGAGAGAGAGAGAGAGAGAGAGAGAGAGAGAGAGAGAGAGCCGTTCGAAATTCACCTGTTGCTGTTGATCGGACGTCTCCTGCTCAGTGATGTAGGGAGCAGATGGCGCGTAATCACTCATTTTGATCTTTCGGGGGAAGGTACAATGGTTTCCTTGTCAACCGGGAAGATCACTCGACTATCGTGGATAGTTTTGAGCACGATATGATTACACTCTGCACCACATTTATAGGAAAGTCGCTAGGAACGAGACAAAAGGGAAAGTAAGAGGCAAGGCGTGAAGATGAAGACCCTAAGATAAAATATTGTTCATATTGGAAATCTAGAGATGCCTTGACATTTTGAGGACTCTAAGACGCGGAGTTGTGTCATGCACGTGCTTGTTAATTGACTAAAATTAATTCTTCAGTCATTGCCTTTTTGTGGTCCTTACACCTCGGGCCTCGACCTTGAAGCATGCTCCCTAGTGGCCTTAACTCTTGGGAATCACCATTTCTTTATTGAGACGTAATTACAATGAACTAATATAATTGAAGTAATTACAAAATAAACTGGTTAATTGACTTAGACTTAGCAAAGTCGTTGCCTTCTAGGCATTATCCAGTGAATGATCATTCCATTCACTGCGCCAAGTGGGCCTTTCCTTTTCACCTTCTATTAGTCTTCCTCTGCGCATTCTTAACCGTTGCCTTCTAGGCATCATCTTCGGTAGTTTGTGTATCAAGAAGAAGCAAGTCTTTATGCATCTGGTCAATATGAGCCCCTTTCACCTCAACTATCATATCATATGAGTGTCCATGTAATTTATCGGCCGAAATGAAGTAGGTTGACATGTTTCAAGTACATACAATAATTTTAGTACTAAGCCTTGGCTGTTGGAGAAATCTTCTTGAAGTGTTTTGAAGTTGACAAAACGATTCTATCAGTCTAGTCTGAAGGCTTGCAGACTCTGCTATTTAAAGTCTCGAAGACCTCAGGGACAGCCGGACTCAAGACTCAAAGTCTATCCTCATTGATCTCTAATCCGTTGAAGAAAGGTTATCAAGAACTGGATGTTTCGTTAAGGATTTGACCTTATCAACTGGAGAAGATCTCGTGGCTAGAGAAGACATAACGGAGTCCTTTGATTGATCGAAGATTGACTCGATAAATTGAAGATTCGGTGATTGCCTAAATATTATTAGAAGGTTCTGCTTATGGAAACCGAGATCCTGATTGTATGGGCGAACAGATTGATGGGCTATCAACACGTTCCTTTAATAGCTTGAACAATCTTCCTAATTGATTCCGTCCAACGGGTAGATTGGAGGAATTCATTTTGTAAGTGCCAACGGGTATGATGGCATAAAGGAGTATATAAGGAAGACTGTCTTAGTTGTTCAAGGTGTGCGCGATAGAAGAATTCCAAAGTCGAAGCTCCTATTTGTTTAGATAAATCCTTTGAGCGAATACTTGTATACAAAAGAAAGTCTATATTTGTGAGAGACCTTGAGGAGGTGTGGTAGAACATCTACACCGTGGAATCAAGGCAAAGCTGTCTTGTAACTTCTCTTTTGATCATAGTGAAATCCAGTCGGTAGGCTGTCAGTGCGGAAGAGTGGACGTAGGCTTGGAATAAGCCGAACCACTATAAATCCCGTGTTCAATTTTCTCTTCCTCACTCTCTCTACCTCGATCGTATTTCATTTTGTTAATTAAGAGAGAATTTACTTTCTATCATATGCTAAGAATCGCTTCCGTATTTCAATAAATTGTTTATGCACCTATTCACCCCCCTCTAGGTACTCATACTAGCAATATCATTGGCAACTACTTCAGGCAAATACAGCTGGTGGCAGTTCTTCCTCTGTGTTTTAATCGGAAGCTATTGATATTTGGAGAGTACTCTCGCTGTTTAATTGGGAAAGACCATGAAGAAGCCTTCTTGTTGCCCGAGGAGGGGAAATGAAAAGCCAAGTTGAGCTGGACTTACTTACCAAATTGCCAAACTTTTTATACATGAACGGTTTGATTAATTGTTCCGAGACGCCTCTGCTCGGGAGAGCGTGTGGAGTGATTAGCCAGAAAGTAATATTAATTTCACGCTTAGAAGTCTTTGCCTTCTTGTGGACCTCGGCCCTCAATTTGCAGTGAACAAATGCACGTCTATCAAGAGGAGAAAAATGGACAAATTAATTAAAAATTGAGTAGATTCAGTCATAGCGTAAGAGGCTCGACTGGTGAAGTGGAAACCCTTGCGATTCAACCATGTCCTTTCTTAAAATACTCTTATCTTGTCTAGTTATATGGAGATGCTTGGTACCGGTAAATTAATCAGTTCTTACTACAGCCAAAAAAGATCAATGATTTATTGTTCCAGCAGAGAGCACCTGCTTTTGCATTCCTGGAAGACTGAAAGAGACTTGTCACCTAATTTAGATGGCACCGAGTCGACGTTCTGAAAAATGCGCATCCCAGGAAGAGCAGCTGAATCTACGGCAAAGCAGTCTGTAAGTGACACAAATAAGAAGAAAAGGGCTTAATACGAGGACAAGAATCAACATTAGCCTAAACAATATATACAACAATTGTTGTTCCTTATTGAAGAAAAGCTATCGGTAGCTACTTTGGTATTTCTTCCTGACTAAAGTTTTGATGGTTAATGGACTCAAACTTATTCCTACTGGCTCTCAGGAGTCAGCGTGCTTAGTCCTTGACTTTTATCTTGGCGCTGACTGCAGTCAATACGCATGGGTGGATGGTTCAACCCTTATATTTTAGTCTTTTTGGTCCACGGCATTGATTCTTATATCTAAGAGCGAGGAAAAGAAACAAAGAAAAAAAGTGACAGCTATACTGCGGCAGTTCGTCCCAGGAACGACCACGTGAAGTGTCTGTCCTTTAATCGAAATGTGCAGTGGGGGGCATCGTTGAATCTAGAAATCAACGTGCATAGGCTACCTACGTAGTAAATCTCCCAGTGAGGAATTATTTGGGGAACATTCAATAAATGCTTCCATAAAAAATGAAGGATGAGGAGCTATTGACGCTTACGTGAAGCAAAGGTTCATAAAGTTTAGGGTTTTGTCTTTCAAAGTTTGTGGACTTCAATCTTTCTGGCTGAACGTGTAAATCTTTTGTTTAGGAATTTTGGTTACACACATTTCAAAAAAAATTGTTCCAAAAGTTAAGAGACGTTTGGTAACAATTCTGTTCTCGAAAATAAATTCGATCAAGAATGATTCTTTTTTATTTTATTCCTAAGAATAATTTCTAAGCATTTTAAAACATTTAATAACTATTCAAAATTTCTGATTATAGAATAAAGTTACGTTTGATACTATATTCATTGATTCTGTTCCAAATCAATTTTTTTTAATTTTTAAATATATTTTTTTACTTTTTTACTTTCTTTTCTTTTCTCTTTTTCCTTTTTCTCTTATTCTTCTTCTTCTTCTTCTTCTTCTTCTTCTTCTTCTTGTGACTGGTCGCCGAACCGGCGACTAACTGACGAGAGCCGACGACCTCATTGGAGCGTCAATGTCCCTCGATGAGGCCAGCCCTCATCAGTCGAGCCTCACCGGTGGCCAGGCGAGCCTTGCCGGGGCTGGGTGAGGCCCGCCTGGCCACCGGCGGGGTTGGGTGTCGCGAGGCTTGCCCAACCACGCCGATGGCTGGGCTTACCTCCGTGAGCTCACCGAACCGATTGTTGGCTACCGACGACGTGGCGGCGCGCGAGCGGCGATGAGCGACAAAGGACAACAACGAACGACGAATAGTGGCGGACGGCGACGAACAACAACCGCAAGATGGCGGTCGATGAAAAAGAAGAATAAGAGAAAAGGGAAGAAGAAGAGTTTGTTTTGATTCTTAGATTTATTTTCAGAATAAGAATCAAATTTTTTTTTTTATTCCAAATCTACTTCCGGAAACAAAAAGATATAAATTTATTCCCGATAACAAAGAATTATAATCGGTGACTATTGAGATGGTTACCAAACAAGGCCTAAGATTCTTAAAGCGGTAGATTGGTGCCTATAGCTAGGGCATTTGAAAGCTTCAGAATGCGAAGCTTCACAAGTAGACAAAAAAAAGAGAATCAGCTCGTCCGTCCATGAGGGAAAGAAATGTTGTTTCTTCTTTGCTTTAACTTTTGACCCAACCGTTCCAAGTAATATTGATTTTTGCGATTTTTTTTTTTTTATGATAAACAATTTGAGTTGCGGGACCTCATGTTCCACTTGTTTATAATTTTTCTTGTGCCAATTTGTAATTTTTGAAAGGAAGCAAGCCAGAAAAAATATGACATGATCTTAAATTGAAGAAAAATAAAAACAGAAAACAGAAAGCAAAGTGAGTTTTTTTTTTTTTTTGGTCAGAAGCAAAGTGAGTTGGGTGGCCATATTTCTACACCTCAGAGGCTCTCTCTCCATGCCCCAACTATATGCAGCCTCTTATTCATGAGTTACAAATATGATATCATCCATATTTAACTTTAATTAAGTTTGCATATTGGTATTTCTATAAGTTGAATGTCAATCAAAGATATAATTGAAGGCAATTTTTTCCTACTAAATATAAAGGAAAAAGTAACATCACTTGATGAGGAAAATCACTTCAAATTATATAAAGTATGATGATAGTTTTAAGCTCCATGCATTTAGAAGAAGAATGTGAGATCTCACTTTTAGGGAATGTTTCATTCTAATCCTTCATTCTACCCTCCATAACTTTCAAGTTGGTGCATGTCAGATCTTGAACTTCAAAAAGTCGCATCCCCTTCTATCTAACACAAACTCGTATTTTTGTATGCTCATTAACCCTGCTAACCTTTCCGTACACTTCTTTGAGGGATAAATAAGTTACATATCCTATATAATCTAAAATGCTTTGGCAAGGGGATATACACCTTTATTAAAAGATAAATTCTTAATATGGCGAGCATCGATTGTTGAATTAGTGATGGATTACTCATAATAATGAACTGTTATTTTGTTGCATTTGCATCACATCCATAGTGAATTATAAATATATCTTCACTCTAAGTTAAAGGAGTAACTCGTTGGCTTTTTTAGCATTGTAATAAACATATTTACGAAATGAATAGTTCATCTCCTTTCGGAGCCCCTTCTCTCCTTCCTTTTCCTTTAATTTATTTTCGTTAAATTTCCTTTTCTTTCCTACTGAAAGAACCTCCTATTCCTTGAGAGAGAGAGAGAGAGAGAGAGAGAGAGAGAGAGTGATTAAATTGTATATTTTCTTGAAGAAATAAAAGGATTGTCTTTGGGTGCGAAAGAAATACGGCAAGAAGAAAATCTACTAAAAAAAAGGGAGCGGAAAATAAAAAAACAATGGAAGGATATAAAGATGAGGTATGAATGGGAAGGACACATTTAACTTCACGTGAGAAGGAGAACGTGTGTGGGGACGGTCACGTGTTACACCTCCAAGTTAAAAAAGTGGTGTCCTATCTCAATTAGATTTGAATAAAAATTTACTAAAATCCCTTCATTCACTGTTACCAAGGGGGTGCATGACAACCCAAAATTTATGTTCTAGACCTGTTTTTGGAAGAGAAATCCGTTTGATAAACCTATTCAGTTTTTTTATTTCTTGAATAGATTTTTATTCTAGAAATAGGTTTGGAAGAGAAATCATAAGCTAAAATTTTATACTTCTGATTTTACGGAAGAGAAATCATAAATAATTTCTCTCACTAAACCCCAATTTCGGTGAGTCCTCCCTCATCTCCTCTACGTCTTTGCCTCCTCCTCTTCCTCTGCCTCTCCTCATTTTATTAAAAATAAAATATATATATTCATTTTATTCATTTAAAAATAAAAATAAATTTATTAAAATAAATAAATTATTTTTATTTATCATTTTATTTTTAGTTTATTAAAAATAAATTTATTAAAAATAAATTATTTATGATAAATAAAAATAAATTATTTTTATTAAAAATAAATTTATTATTATTTGCCTTGAGTGTTTTGCCAAATCAATTTTTTTATTCATTTTAAAATAAATTTATTCATAAAATAAAATAAAATAGAATAAATAAAATAAAATTTATTTTTATATTTTTATTTTAAAATAAAATAATATTTTTAATTTTAAAATAAATGGTTAATACCTTGAAAAACCCCAAACTAGCACACTCCGTGACAAATTTACCCAAAACTATTTTTTTTACCACCAAAAACCCCAAACTGGTATACCTTCCTAAACCGGTACACTTGTGACACATTTATCCTCTGTTAGTTTTAGTTAAAGTTAAATAACACGTGACAATTGACCGGTATATCAATTTGGGATTTTACACTCTGTTTGTCACAGTTTATAATTTTTATGATTTTTTTGTGGTATCAATCTAATTTTTTCGTAGGGTATTTTAGTCACAAATTTACCAATTTTGGGTTTTTGTGGTCAAATAAATTAGTTTGGGGTAAATTTTTCATTAATGTATCGTTTATGATTTTTTATAGTTAGTCGGGGTAAATTTGTCATATGTGTACTAGTTTGGGGGTTTTCATGGTAAATAAATAGTTTTTGATAAATTTGTCACAAGTGTACCAATTTGGGGTTTTTTAAGGTATTAACCCTAAAATAAAATGATATTTTTATTTTATTTTTTTATGATTTATTTTATCTTATTTTATTCATTATTTTTTTTGTTACTAAATCATTTTTATTTTTATTTTTTATATTAAAGGTCGTCGATCGTCGCCACCGCCGTCCGAAAAGAAGAAATTTTGTGTCGTTATCAAACGAATTTCTATTTTTAAAATAGAAATTTTGTGTTGTTATCAAACGTTTATTTTTCGCTTAAACTCTTTCTAAAATAGAAATAAAAAATCTATTTCTGTTCTAAAACAATTTCTGAAACAGTTCTTTACAAAAAAAAAAAAATAATTTCTGAAACAAAATTGTTGTCATGCGCACCCAAGCAATCTATTGCGACATGTAATTACACCTTACACTGTACCGATTAGGTGGCTTTTTCTATCATTGTATTTTGCAAATAGAAAAGTCGTTCTTTCTAGGGGTGAGCGGTTCTCCTAGAACAGGGAACCGGGAACCGAACCGGAGGTTCCGGTTCGGTTCCCGGTTCTAAAGGGACCGGTTCCGGTTCCCGGTTCCGATTTTAAGGGCAGGAACCGGCGGTTCCGGTTCCGGAACCGCCTGCTTAGGGCTCAAAAAACCCCCAAATCAAATATTCTCTCGCTTCTTCCACGAGTCCACACACACGACACTTTTAGTTTTCACCGAGTTCTCTCTTTTTGCCCGTCCGTTCTCCATCTCGCTCGACGCCACCGCCGGTCGCCGCCCTCGAGTCTTGACGCCATCGCCGGTCTCCCTTGACGCCACCGCCCGCCGCCCGCCGATCTCTCGCTCGAGGCCACCTTCGCTCGCCTTGACAGACCGTGGCTGACCTCTTCGCCCGTCCGTTCTCCATCTCGCTCGACGCCACCGCCGGTCGCCTCGAGTCTCGACGCCACCGCCGGTCTCCCTCGAAGCCATTGCCGCTGATCTCTGCTCGAGGGTCGAGGACTCGAGGCCACCTTCGCTCGCCCTCGACAGCACCGCGGCTGACCTCTTTGCCCGTCCGTTCTCCGTCTCTGCTCGACGCCACCGCCGGTCGCCCTCGAGTCTCGACGCCACCGCCGGTCTCCCTCGACGCCACTGCCGTTGATCTCTGCTCGAGGGTCGAGGCCACCTTCGCTCGCCCTCGACAGCACCGCGGCTGACCTCCTCGGCTCACCGTTTGCCCTCGACGGCACCGTCGCCGCCCTCGACACCACCGCTCGCTCGATCCCCGCCGAGGCCACCTCCTCTCGCCCTCGACGACACGCCCGCTAACCTCTCGGCTGACCGCTTGCCCTCGACGCCATCGTCGCTCACCCTCGACGCCACCACTCGGCCGACCCCCGCTCGAGGCCACCTCTCGCTCTCCCTTGACGGCACCGCCGCTGACCTCTAGCTCGCCGCTCGCCCTCGACGCCACCGTCGCTCGCCCTCGACGCCACCGCCGCTCACCCTCGACACCACCACTCGCTGACCCCTGCTCGAGGCCACCTCCGCTCTCCCTCGACGGTAAGATGCTATTTGCACAATTACTTATGATTTAACGATGATGCTTAATACCTTGTGAAGTCTTGTGAGATAACTATTTATTAAATGTCACTAATTTGATTGATGAAAAACCCTTGCAGAGCTGCGCGTGAATAGTGTGTTTGGTGGCATTGCTTTGAGCCTTGAGGTATTTAAGAAAAGAGGTCATCAACGGAAGCATAAAGTGAGTTTCTTTTCTGCGTTTTGTTTTGGTCGACTGTTGGTTCATAATTTTGCCAGACTACTGAGTTAATTGTGTGGCAGACGTGTCCGGTTTAGTCATTCGCTGTCTTCGGAGGAAAGCACCGTTTCTCAGCTTGGCTTGTTTTCTTATTGGGCCATCAGGAACTTAATCTCAGTCAAAGTAAAATGTGGGTACTTTCTTGACTGCTTCCTGGACTCATCTCTGCGTTTTTGTCTTGAACTGCTCGTCTCTCCTTCCAGTATGTTGCTTATGGTAGGGGACTTCATACTTTGTTTGGCTGCTTTTGTCCCGTTTCTTTCTTCTATCCGTTGGCTTGTTCGACCTTGTTCTGTTTTATTTGCTTGCTTATAGCTATATATGTCTAATATTATTCGTGTATCATATAAAAAGCTATGCCGGATGATCATTCTCATTAATGAAAAAAGATGTTAGATGTAACTTGTAATTATGGTTCACCGAGTGGTTTGTCCCAGATCTCCCATGATCATTCGGAAAGTCATACGTATGCTTAGAATATTGTCTGCCTTGTGTTGCTCGTCAAAATTCTCAGCAAATGATCAAGATGAAAGTTCGTTTGATTATGCTTCAAACTGCATAATTTGTGGGCTGTGATTTCTTCGGTCTACAAGAAGTTAATTAGCTAGAGGAAGTGAGAGTCCCTTCCTTCTTTATGAATAAAAAGCATCGAACAGTTGAAATTGGAATCTCAGGCCACTGAAATTGGCATTGCTTCGATCAATGTCTTTGATCTTTTGTAGCTAGCATGTCTAAAAAATCGAAGCTTCTAGCATGCTTCGTTCAAGTCTTAGAGCCACTAACAGGCAAAAGCACTTCTTGGAATGTTTATAAGATGAAACCATCCTATGCTTGCATTCATAAAACCTGTATCTTATCCTGGACAGATGCACTGACTCTTTTACTATGTTTCTTCATCTGGTAGAAAAATCTATTCGAATTTGCAGATAACTTTCTCATGTTGGCTATGTCAAAATATTATTTATAGTTTGGCAATTGTGCTTGCATTTTGAGTTCCAGGCTGAAGTATTTGCATTTCACTCAGTCTTTAAGATACACTTTGTCTGATGGATCATCACCGTAATACTCCTTGTTTGAACATCTGAACCACATGGATAAGAAAGGAGAAACTGGAAAACTTTAGTTGCGTTTTCTAATAGCTAAAGGTCCAGTTCTCTTGTGCTGATCTTTCCATTGTTGTCTCAGCTTCTCCCTTTAAATCATGACCCCTTTTTTTTTCTATTAGTCTCTTAGTTGGCATTTGATTGATATCTGAAATTCTTTTTGCAGCAAGTCGAAGGATTAAATTTCTTCCGCTCAAGGCTAGCTTTTGGGAAATCATAAGATCAGGGTAAATGACAAATCATTAATGCCTTGATTATGTTGTCAAGCATATGATGCACATGCACCCGAATTGCAAATATCATATATTACAGGTTCAATATATGTGTGCGAACTAGGGACCAATATTTTTTCGACAAGTGTATTGGAAGATCTTGGCCAATGGTCCTTTTAGGCTTAATGAAGCGACCAATAAATTTAATGTTTGTTTTCCATGCAATCCTCCTCAATAATTAGGGAGGAAATCTCTTTTCTAAATGTAAAGAGAGATGATGTTGTGAACGGATTCATTACAATTTTCATGGAATTAAGGATTATCTTAATTCTCTTCTAACATCCTCACTGTTTTGATTTCGATGGGCATCTCTTTTTTATAGTGTTGTCTCTTCATTTTGTGTCATTTTATACGTCCTTATTATTAGTACGTTTTTTATCGCTATCAAAATGTTTCAATGTAAATCTTTTTTAATTCCAAAAAAGGTTAACAAGTGTTAAAGCAGTGTCTTTTTGAATTTGTAAAGCTGGTGTAAACCCGGCGAGAGAGATCTTCCATGGCCATATTTGTTGGAATTGGCGAGGATGATATGCCTCTAAAAGCCCTTGTAGTTTAATATTCAAGTTCACTTGTTTCTCTTGATGATTATCATATATTACAGGTTTATTCTCTTTTGGCAGTTTTTAAAGGATAGTGCGACACAAATCGTTGATCCACCAACCAGTCCCTGAAGAGGAGGAAGAGATCTTACCTCTTTAAGAAGCCTGAGTTCTCTCTTGATCCTTCTTTTCCACGGTTTCACCTTGCTGGTTAAGGTAGGCGATGAAATGAACAGACTGAAATTGATCTACTTTCCCATGGTTTGTGCTGTATTATGTTTTTATATAACATCGGTATGCTGTATTTCAACATAATAGACTTAACTTATGTGTAAAAGTAGTGTATTATGTTTCTATATAGCATTAGTATGCTGTATTTCAACATAATAGACTTAGCTTATGTATAAAAGTGCCGTATTATGTTTCTATACAGCATTGGTATGCTGTATTATACTGTATTAACGTTGTTATCAACTAAATTAATTATATTCTGTAATTGTTATGTAGTGCAAAGCAATGGAGGTGGAGGGACATGATGATATGACTCCGGAATTGGAATTTTCTGACCATGAAAATGAAGAAGAGGCACCCCCTAGTACGAGTGCCATGAGTAAGGTACCTGGTTCTCATCTTCCTCAGGATAAGAAATATACATCAGAATGTTGGAATCATTATAGAAGAATCAATGATAAGGATGGAAAACCAATTCAAGTGAAGTGCATACATTGTGGGACAATACTTACGTATCGTGTTGCTAACGGTACTTCTGCGATGAGGAAGCACTTGACCACATGTAGGAGGTTTCCCCGTAATGTAGATAAGAGACAGAAATTCTTTATGCCACGTAATGTAGACATGGCTAGCAAGTCAGGAGGTGATTCTAATACTGGTAGTATCTTATCAACATGGTCGTTTAATCAAGAACGTTGTAGGCGAATGCTTGCTCGGTTTATCATTAGTGATGAGCAACCTTTTCCTTGGTTGAGCGTGTTGGATTTCGTGAGTTTGTTAGTGAGTTACAGCCTCTTTTCAAACATATATCACGTTTCACAGTGGCAAAAGATTGCATGAAGTTGTATATAGATGAAAGAACTTCTTTGAAGAATTATTTTCGACAGATTAATTCTAGGATTGCACTCACGACCGATACATGGAGCTCCATTCAAAATCTGAATTATATGTGTCTCACTGCACATTTTATTGATGAAAATTGGAAGTTGCATAAAAGAATCATCAATTTTGTAGTGATGCATAGTCACAGGGGTAGGGAGATTGGGAAAATGGTGGAGAAATGCATTCAAGAGTGGGGAATTGAAAAAAAGGTGTCAACAATCACTGTGGATAATGCTAGCTCGAATGATGTTGCAATTAACTATTTGAGGGATAAATTTTTCAAAGAAAAGTCGTTGATATTGGATGGTAGTGTTTTGCATATGAGGTGCACAGCTCATATATTGAATTTGATTGTGAGAGATGGCTTGACTACGGTACGTGACTCCATTGCACGTGTCCGGAATGTGGTTAGGTATGTAAAGAGTTCTCCTGCAAGAGCCAATGCATTTCAGTCTTGCATTAAGAGTGAAAATATCACTTATAAAGGTTCGGTAGTTCTTGACGTTGCTACTAGATGGAATTCCACTTATCTCATGTTAGATACCGCCATCAAGTTCAGAAAAGCTTTCCAAAGACTGGAAGATGACAATTTATCATTTGCAAGTGAGCTGAATCATGAAATTCCTACTGATGATGATTGGGAAAATGCTATTGTTATTTCAGATTTTCTAAAAGTATTCTATGATGCCACCAATCGAATGTCGGGGAGTTCATATGTTACTTCAAATGATTATTTTGAAGGAATAGCTGTTTTGTATAGATATTTGAAAGATGCAATCAATGCTTCGGATCCTAGGCTTCATGATATGGGTGTGAAAATGAAAGAAAAATTTGATAAATATTATGGAAGCTTGGATAAAGTGAATATGATGGTCTTGATTGCGGTTGTGTTAGATCCTAGAGCTAAGTTGAATTATGTGACTTTCTTGTATGGACAAATTTATGATGATGAATTGAAAGTTAAAGAGATGCATTACAAGGTGAAAGATGCATTGGAGCGTTTGTATGAATTTTATGAGCAATCATCTCTTATTTCAAGTGATCATAATTTTGGTGGCCATAGTTTGGGTGTAAGTAGTGGTGGTTCTAATGTCGATTCGAGTGATAGTGAAGGAATAAAGAAGTATGATGGACAAGTTTGGAAGAAAATGTTTTTATACTCGAATGAACAAGGGTGTGATGACAACAAATCCGAGCTTGATCAATATCTTCAAGAGAAAAATGAAAAGAATCTTGATATTGACATTTTGATGTGGTGGAAGACCAATGGCTCAAAATATAAGATTCTTTCTTTGATGGCTCGAGATATTTTGTCCATTCCCGTAACTACCGTTGCTTCCGAGTCAACTTTTAGTGCATCGGGTCGTGTTCTTGATGGTTTTCGAAGTTCTTTAACTCCGAAAGTAGTGGAAGCTTTGATTTGCACTCAAGATTGGTTGAGAGCCGTTCGTGTACCGATTGATGTTGAGGAGTGCATCGAGAATGCAGAAAAATTTGAGTTGGGTAAGTGACATTGTTTATATCTTTATATATTGTAATTCTTTTTGTATATCTATAAGTGGATATTTTTTTAATCTCTTTTTCTTCTTCTTTTTATAGATATGGATGGTCTTAATGGGGAGACTATCGCCGGTAACTAGAGTTTATCACTGGGAGGATGCGGGCCAAGTGAAGGTGCTGATGGAGAAGTTAGAAATCATGATAAAGCTTGGTGAGTTCCTGAAATATTGAGCAGGCATGAAAACTGAAGAGCATTTAACCTGTTGAATTTGCTTGTTTACTCAAAATGGTTAATTTTATGTTGTCTTATTAACTAAATGCTGCAGGTTCTGCTGGAATTCAAGGAGTATGCTATATAAGTAGATGTCAATTTTGTTGGAAAGGCAGTCCGTGCTATTGGTCGCTGTGCAATCAAGTTGGAGAGAGCAGCAGAGTGATGCATCAGTGTTTTGCTGGAGCTGATTAAGATTAAAGTCAATTTTGTGGTTCAAGAAGCCATTATAGTTATTAAAGACATTCGGAAGATATCCTAACACGTTAGTCTCGAATCTCGATATCTGTAATTTTTGGAGTACGTGAACTGAAAAGCTGTTCCATTCATCTCTTAATTTAGTGGTGCTCTCATCATGCAGGCTGAGAAGATTGAAGAGAAGAGGAAGCTTGAAGAGGAAGACTTAGCTAGATTGACTAAAGAGAAGGAAAGCCATGACTTAGAATTTTTCTGTCCATCAATGCAAATCTTTTAATTTATGGAACGATTTAAAAATCCACTCAAATCTTTTTCTGCAGGTTTACAGGTTGAAGCATTAGCTGACGCAGCAGAGAACTATCACCAAGTTCTTGCAGAAAATAGGAGGCTATTTAATGAGGTTCAAGATCTAAAAGTTGACTCTTCCTGCATGTCAGGTTGTGCGCATTCTTATGAGAGATATGACTGTATGCCACCTGTATAGTTGATTGGCTCCTCTTGTTCTTCTTCTTGTAGATGGTAGTTCATTGACTTCTCATAGGTTTTTTATGTGTGCATGTGTTGCATTATATGTCAAGGGTAGAAATTTTCAATCCTGCACAAGTTTTTTTTCCAATATATTAGGTGGGTATCCTATTGATGTAACTGATTCATGTTGGGAGATCTATCTTCTTATTCAGAAGACAAGTGACCAGCAAGGCAATTTTCAAGATAGGCTTCTTGGTTTTGCTGCTGTATACCGTCTGTATCACTATCCTAATAGTCCACGACTGCGGCTGGGTCAGATTTGCTGTTATCCTGGTTAAATGTAACAAAGAAGACAAGTTTTCAGTGCTTTAGGAGAGCATGTAAAGTGTATTTTATCAGTTAGTTTACCACTCATGAGCCCTTTTGCCAATGGCAACTTCCCATCCCAAGGCACCATGTTTATTTTCCAAATTTCCAGGATTACTAAAGCTCTCCTTCTCCATGACACAGTGTTGTTGATATGACTCATTTCAGGCAGAAAGGTGCAGTCCTTGACAACCAACCAATTCCAACTAATTCAGTTCCATCTCATGAAAAACCACGGTTTTGATATTTTGTTGAATGTGAAGATGCTGCGGTGAGTTGCATGGTTACTTTTCTCTTTTGTACATGGTAATAGCCTTTGTTTGTTATCTGGAAGTGTTTCTTCATGACTCTTTAAGCTTGATGTGTGTTGGTGCAGAGTGTGGTAATGATCAGCTGCAAATGTGAGTACCTTTCAGGTCTTGAAAAGTTGTGTGTCTGGCACCTTTAAGAATTTCTTTTCTACCAGAACCTTGATGAAAATAGGCTTTGATTGGAGAAAAGAGTTATGATAACACCATCTGCATATAGCATGGCATCACACATGTGAACAGGCGCATATTTGACATACATCTTCATGCCTGTGCAAAGGGTGGAGCAAAATATCAAATGTTAACTTCTCAGTAAAAATTTAAGTGTAGTGAGGATATTCTTGTTTTCTTCATATTTGTGATACATATCATCATGTATGATGAGACAGTTTGCAGAAATCATGAGATTCTCTATTTACTGCATTCTCTCATTTTTTTTTCCTAATATATCGATAGTTCTTCACTACAGGTCCTATTTACTAATTCTTCATATGGGGCTTTATCTGAAGTATTCATGTTCTATGGGATCAACAATTGCTGTGTTTGACAACTACTTTTATGTTAGAATGTTGCCTCGGAGGCCAACTTTCCCTTTTACTTCTAATTAGTGCTAGATATTTCTTCTCCATAGAAGTAATATATTCCAAGCATTGTTACGTAGGTTGGCTTTCTAGAGGAGCACTCTTCTGCTTACACTTCAATTAAGTGGATAAAAATTTCCCCTCTTTTGCAATTTGTTGAGGAAAACTAACCATGCGTGTTTTGTTTCAGGATGAGAAGTTTATGATTTGGTACTCAGGCCAAGAGGAAAAGCAATTGAGACTAAGCTCAGTTACTGAAGTTATTTGTGGACAGAAGACTGTATGTGCTATTAACATGCATCCGAATGCAAATTGGTTTTTTGATTCAAGTAAATATCTTTCAGTGCTCCTTCTGTTTTACTAACAGGAATTTTCACTTTGCAAGGTAAATTTTCAGAAGCAACTTCAACCAGACAGGGAGGCACAGTCATTTACTACATTGATTTAGTGCTGCATTATTCTGACCAAGTCCATGCGCTTCAGGTTGGAAAAACAGTTGCACTGTGCTAGTAATTTCTTCGTCTGTGTTGCTATTTATGGCCTTGCTTCTATTCTGTAATCTTTCACCTCTTTAATGATTATCCTCTCACCTTGCAGCTGCCATTGAGAAGGATCTATGGGCAACTGGAACTGTCAATGAAGAGTATCTAAAGGCTCTGAATGCATTCTTTGGCAATTTTCCACGTTTACAAGCCACCAAGCCTGCAACACTTAGTATTCCTCATCTGGTCTGGTTACCTCCCTAAAGACGGGTTCTGAGGCAACTCAAGAAGCTGCTCTAGCCTCTAGATGCACTTTTCCTGATGCGGCAAGCCTGGTCAGCGACTCAGCATGCCCAGCTGAGGTTTCAAATGAACTCGAAGCAGCTCATCCAAGAACGGCAAAGTTCTCGATCATAGTGGCAGTGATCTCCTCGTTCATGGTTGGATGCTGTCTGCTATGGACCAGAATAATAAAGTAGGAAACTATCTCATTGATAATCTGTGTGTGTCTAAGAGGATGATAATGCTGTTTGTGTATATTCTCTTCAATGAATGACAAGTTTGTTTATTATTGTTGCATTCATTTCCATTTTTTAAACTAAAAATGAAAAAAAGAAAAGAAAAAAAAAAAGAACCTATTGGAACTTTGTTGGAACTGGAACCGACCCCTAACCCGTGACAGAAGTAGGTTCCAGGTTAACTTTGCAATGGGTAGTTCGGTTCCAAAAAATGAGGAACACGCACCGGCAGGGTAGGTTCCGGGTTCCAAGCGGAACCTGTAAGGAACCGGGAACCGCTCACCCCTAGTTCTTTCCATCTCATGAAAAATCATGGACCTTTGTCGCTTTCCTCGTCCGTCCGTACCACTCTTCTTTCCAAGTCTGCCAAGCCACGAGCCTATTCTTTTTGGTGTCAATGTGAACACGTTGGTTGCCTCCAGTTGTTCAAAAGAAAAAAAAAATGGAAAAGAGGCTGAAATAGCCCCATCAATCAGTCCACTCCCCCGGTCAGTACTTGCCCTTTATTCGCTCTTATTCAAGTTCTATTCGGCACGCGCAGAAATTGACAAGAGATATCGTAGTCCTTGTCTTCGACAAAAACAACTATCATAATCAATGTCTACTTGTCGAGGCTACTGCATAGGAAATAGTAAGGGTAATAGGAGGGAGCTATTTGGGAGATGTAGGATAAATGCTTTCCCAAGAAAATAAGATGAGGTGCTACTGAAGTCATTGGTGAAAGCTCAGTCCTTTCAAAGTTTGCGGCCTCGAAACTGAGGAGAAAAAGAGAAAGTGGGCTCATCCGTGTGGGAAAGAAATATAAGAGTTGGCTCTAAGTATTTTCACGTGTCATCTGAGAAAAATTATTGTATTAATAAGTGTAAGCTCTCACTAATCATAAATGATGTGTGTGATAATTATGTGACAAATATATATATATATATATATATATATATATATATATATATATATATTTGTGTGTAGTATCCATACTATATTTTCAGTTGAGTATTGTTCGGATCCAAGTTGCTTATTATAATTTTTTTATGTTGCTACTACCATGCTTCCGGACTTAACAACAATGAATGACAAATGATATCTAGATTCAAAATGAATTGCCTTCCAAGACTACCTCCAAATGATTTTTCAACGAAACCATTAAAATTTGATGGCATGGCATAATGTTTGCAGTGCTCATGACTCAAAGATAGGCAAGTGGGAACAAAACGCGGGTGGATAGGCAAGATCACATGCATCATACCAAATGCCATGGTCGTCATACTAGCGAATGTTCTTCATATTTTAAATCAATTATCATATCAAAAAAATCGTTCAATTAATCTTAACTTTATTATATAATTATTAATTTAGTCATAAATTCTATAATGTCACTGATTTAGTTCTAAATTTTTGTGCCATATTCCAATGTAATTATTATAATCAATTTTTTGTGGAAATCACTAGTATAACAATATGATTCAAGACAATTAGATCGTCACATCGATAATTGTTTATGAAAATTGATGGTAAAGATCGTATTGATTGATATCTCGTGCAAAAGTTGATGAATAAATTGATAAAATTGTTATATTCTATTGGAAGACCCGTCATGCAATAAAAGTGATGCGGCACTATTGCTGATATTATTGAAGCCTTCGTGAGATTTGCTCTTTGGAAATGTTGTGAAAATGTGGAATGCATTCGTACGGATGAGCTGTCATGCACTTCCATGAAAGATCGGTCTGTGGCTGGCATTTATGCACTACAATCATGAGTTGGAAAAGTAATGTAAGTGTAGAATTATTGTGGGGAGCGACAAGGGGGGATCCACTTTGCTTTATCTACATCATGACTTGACTATCATACGCGTTTTGTGGACTATTTCTTGAGATCTTTCCCCGATTGGATTAAAGGAATGTGAACCTTCAAGAAACCTATCTACATGGTGACTGTTTAGGGGGCTTATGTGCACTACCTTGGTCCAGTGCCTTGACTTGAACTTCATATACATTTTGGACCTCAATTGCTATATTCCAACGCTTCAATGAAAATAACATAAAATGAGAACATGATTTTTCCAAACATAATGAATTTGATCAATATTTCGCATTTGGTCAAATTTGACACATAAATCTAATCAAGGAATCCAAGATGGCCGGGAAATCTTGTGAAGAAAATATAGCAGTTGATAAAAAACATACTAATGATTTATCATGAAAAAAATTGTTAAGGGACTAAGATAGCTGAAGTTAAGGGATTTCTTGAAGTAGTTGAAGCAACGGTTCTTCTAGTTGAGCACCTCCGTGGTTAATATGAGATGGGAAAATTTGCACGAGGGAATAAACATAACCAAATATATTTTGAACGGAGGAAGCAAATCATTCTTCAAAAGAAGTATTTTGAAAATTATAACTTGGATTTGATCATGATAGCGCTTATCTACAACTCCATTAACACTTTGCCAGCATCATCAAAATCCCAATTTTCATCAATCAAGTACTAATCTCCCCATCATGTGCAATTTAGAATAACAAAAACAAAAACACACACCCACACATTTTTGAGTAGTAAAATTTTTCTTTAGAAATGCATAAAATTTACTCAATTTCTCTCTTTCAATAATACGTAAAATCTCAAAAAGAATTTAGGTGTTTCCTAAATGCTCGTACATAATGAGTTAAATTCAGTCAATTATTCCAAACTTTCCAATTGAATCGGGGATAAGATAGAGACGACAATTACCGCCATACTATCGAAAAGCATTCATCAATTATCTTTCTCATCTGTCCCGATCGCTCTTCGTTTCCGAGTCTCCAATGCATCATGCACCTCCACTATTTAAAGTCAATGTGAAAAAGCACTGGTTGCTGTCCAAAAGAGAAAAGGGAAAGCTTAAAGCACCGACACAATCAACACGTTCTCAGAAACGTTAGCGTGAAATTTTTGTCCTCTAATTAAACCGTACAGTGGGGATCATTGGATCTAGAAATCAACGTCCATAGGCTACCACAAATAGTAAGCCTGATAGTAGGGAGCTATTTGGGAGACATACAATAAATGCTTTCACAAGAAAATAAAAGACGAGGAGCTCTTGACGTCAAACGTGAAGCTAAGGCTCCTAAAGTTTAGGATTTTGCCTTTCAAAATTTGTAGGCTTCAATCTTCGTGGCTGAACGTGGCTGAACGTGTGAATCTTTTGTTCAGGAATTTTGGCTACACATTTCAAAAAAATTTATTCCAAAAGCCAAGTTTCCTAAAGCAGTAGATTGGTGCCCATAAATAGGGCATTAGAATTTAGAAAGCTTCAGCATGCAAAGCTTGGCTAATAGAAATAAAAAGAGGGTTGGCACGTCCATCCGTATGGGAAAGAAATGTTCCTGCTTCTTTGCTTTAACTTTTGGCCTGACTCTTTCAAATGATACTGGTCTTTGCGACTTTTTGATGATAAAACAGTTTTAACTTTGGGACCTCATGTTCGGCTTGTTTATAATTTTTCTTGTTTCAATTTGCAATTTTTGAAAGGAAGCAAGCCACACTAAATATGACATGATTTTAAATTGAAGAAAAAAAGAGAAACAAAAAACAAAGTGAGTTAGGTGGCCACATGTCTACTCCTTAGAGGCTTCCTCTCCGTGCATCAAAATACTTGTATTCTAGAATACTGCATGATGGGTCATCTTTTTCTTTATATATGCAATATCTGAGCCGCAAATATAGATATCATCGGTAATTAATTTTATTTAAGTTTGCATATGAATATTCAACAAACATATGGTTGGAGGAAATTTTCTACAATAAGTGCGGAGGAAAATATGATATTTCTTAACAACGAGGAAAATCACTTCAAATTAGATATATTATGTGACATAGAAGAATGTGAAATCTCACTCTTACATTTTAGGGAAAGTTTCATTTTATCCTTCATAACTTCGAAATTGGTACAGCCTAACCCGAGCTTGTATTTTGTTACGTTCATTAACTCTGCTAAACTTTTTCCATTAACATGTACCGTGCACGTGTTTAAGGGATAAATAAGTTAGATATTTTACATAATCTAAAATCCTTTGCCAAATGATATAAACCCTTTACCGAAAGATAGATTCTTAATATGCTGAGCGTCAATTGTTTAATTGGTGACGGATTACTCATGATGTTTTTTTGTTGTATTTGTGTTGCCGTAAAAGTATTCAACTCTGAGAATAGAAATTGGGCTCCGGAGAAGCAGCGAAATTTGCTATGAAATTGACATTACCGGTATGTTTTGAGATGGTCATTAGAGGTGGCAGAGCAACTTCGGGGCTCCAAAAGTTCAGAATTAGTAAGTACGCAGTGATTGTGCTCCTAATCCTATACCCCCCATGTGGCCTATACCTTGTATCTTCGACAGGATGTCTTTTAGAGAGGTAGTAGAATCAAAATATATTAATTAAATAATCATTAACTACTTAATTGTTCATGAAATTATCTTTTACGTCTCGATTTTCATGTGTAAATTCATAAATAAAAAAAACATTACTAGTTAGCAATCTCTAGCTCTGCTTCAACCCCGTCCTCTCTCTCCTTCCCTCCCTCGCTCGAGCAAAGCTCTCCCTTTCTCATATTAACAGATATGTAATTTTTATTAGGCGATGTATATTTTTCTAACTTTGCAATTAAAAACACGCCTTTTATTTTAAAGTTAAAAAAAGTAACATTTAACGATAAGATTAAACGGGCAAGGGCAAAAGTCAAAAGTCAAAGTCACACCAAACACTCATTTAAGTTTTTTTTTTTTTAATCGAGATTTTAGTGCAAAGGAGTACCTAGTTGGCTTTTTTAGCATTGTAGAAAGCGTATTTACAAAATGAAGAGTACATTTCCTTTCGGGTGCGCTCCTTTCCATTTCCCCACTTTTTCTCCTTCGTTCTTCTTAGAGAGAGAGAGAGAGAGAGAGAGAGAGAGAGATTGTACTTTTTCTTGAAGATATGAAAAAGTTTGTGTTTGGGTGTGAAAAAAGGAAAATTAGATTTGAATGAAAATTATCAAAACCACTTCATTCGCAGTTAATTTGGTGAAGGATGATGAACCGTAATTTCGTCATTAGAGTCACAAGCAATGTATTGCAATACGTAATTACGCTTGCACTGCATCAGTCGGTGGCTTTGCATCAGTCGGTGGCTTTTTCTTACATTGTATTTCGCAAAAAGAAAAATCGGTCTTTCCATCTCAGGAACCGTGGACGCTCTCTCTTTCTTTCCTCCTTTCCTTTTCTGCCTATTGTTCAATGGAGAAACAGACGCAGAGAAACATAGAGGCCTCTCTAGTCTCTACGCCCGCAACCCCACTCTCTGGGGTCGTGAATTTACAATGCCTGAGCGAGCTGTAAAGAAACACGCATAATATTTGATCGACTGCTCCCAGGGCACCTTTGTCATTTTCCTCATCCGTCCCTACCGCTCTTCTTTCCAAGTCTGCAAAGCCACAAAGCCACCGGTTGCCTCCAGCTGTTCAAAAGAATAAATAAATAAAAAAGAGGAAAAGAGGCTTAAAGAACCCACATCAATCAGTACGTTCCCTTTATGCACCCTTATTCAAAGTTCTGTGCAGCACATGCAGAAATTGACAAGGGGTGTCGTAATTCTTGTCTTCAACGGAACAGTTATCAGAAATCAGCGTCTACTTACCGAGGCTACTGTGGAGGAAATAGTAAGGGTTAATACCGGGAACTATTTGGGAGACGTCTGATAGATAGATGCTTTCGCAGGAACATGAAGATGAGGAGCCATTGCAGTCATCCGCGAAAGCTCAGGTTCTTTCAAAGTTTGCAGGCTCCAAACTGAGAAAAGGAAAGAGTTGTCTCATCCATGCGAGAAAGAAATATAAGAGAAGTGTTTTTGTGTGTCATGTGAGAAAAACAATTGTAATAGTAAGTGTAAGCTCTCACTGATCATAAATTATGTGCATGACAATTGTGTGACAAACTTTGTGTGTGTGTGTGTGTAGTATTATATTGTATTTTCACTTAAGTATGTCCCAACTCGAGTTGCTCATTACAATTTTCTTGTGTTGTCATTATCATGCTTCTGTACCCAACAACAATGAATGACAAATGATATCTAGATTCATGACGAATTTCCTTCCAAGGTTACCTCCAAATGATTTTCATCCAAACCATTAATGACCGGGAAAAGTGTCAATAAAGCCCTAAACCTTTTACTTTTGTGTCGATTTAGTTCCAAACCTTTTTTTGATATCGATTCAATCTTAAACATTTTTTACGTTGTGCTAATTCAGTTCTTTCCAGCCAATTTTGGCTGAATTTTACTGACTAGGCGCCCGGGGTTAACGTGGCACGATCGGCGTTGATGTTGATAACTTTTAATAATATTTTAATATTTTTATTTTTATTTTTATTTTTTCCTCCAACCAATCACCGAGGTCCGGCGATCGGCCGGATGCGACGGTCGGCAAGGGCAAGGCCGACCTCGTCGGCCACCTCGCCAGCCATGGGCGAGCCTCGCTTGCAAGGTGGCCAGCGAGGTGGGCCTTGCCCTCACCGTTGCCTTTGGCCGGTCGCCGGATCTCGGGGACCAGCTGGAGGAAAAAGACAAAAAATAAAATAAAATAATAAATATTAAAATATTATTAAAAATTATCAACATCGATCTTGACAGGCCACGTCGGTAAAACTTCGGCGTCCAATCAACAAAATCCGGCCAAAATTGACCGGAAATAATTGAATTGGCACAAAAAAGGTTTAAGACTAAATCAAGATAAAAGCAAAATGTTTAGGACTTTTTTGGCACTTTTCCTATTAATGACCTCATAATTAAAAATTTGAAGACATGGCATAATTTTTGCAATGCTCATGGCTAGAAGATAGGCAAGTGGGAACCAGACATGTGTGGGTAGGCAGATATCATGCATCATACCAAATGCCATGGGCTTCATACTCATGAATGTTTTTCATATTTTAAACCAATTATCATATCAGAAAAATCATCCAATTAGTCATAAATGTATTATATAAACATCAATTTAATCTTCAATTTTATAAATTTCGCCGATTTAGTTCTAAATTTTTGCACTATATTTCAATATAGTCATTGTAATCAATTTTTAGCGGAAGCCACTAGCGTCACAATATGTCACGTAGGACGACTCAAGGCAATTAAATCACCACATTGGGCCCGTTTGGTTCGGTTTGGGGAAATGCCCTTGGGAGAATGCAAATACATTTGAGGTAAAGGGATTTTCCGAAATGCTAGATTGTTTGGTAAATTATAACTGAAAAGTGCTTTAGGGAAATGCAAGACTATTTGGTAAACATATATTTGAAAAGCTCTTTAGTGTGGCCAAATTAAGTTTTTTAGTTTTAGTATTTTTAAAATTGCAAAAAGAAACAATGACTATATAACCTTTTACATTTTCATGTTGAGAATAAAGTAAAATATATATATTAGTAAATTTATTTAAAAATTATATTAAAAGAATTTGATTATAGATTAGATGCAAAACTCAACTTTTGGTCTAGGGTTCTTTTAGGTTTGTTTTCAATTTTGAATAATTTTTTTAAATTATTGTAGCATTAATCATGTTCATTAATTAATGATCATTCTAATGTATTAATAAAAAGTTGGGCTCTTGATTGTCAAAAGATAATAATGACAAAAAAAAAAGGTGAACCCAACATTTGCGAAGGGTTTTTTTTTATTATTTTAAAAATAAAAATAAAAATAAGAGCCGATGAAACTACGTTGCCGATCAATAGCGGTTTGGGTGTAAGGAAGATGATCAGTTTAAAAAAAAAAAAAAAAAAAAAGTCAACGGATGAACAGTAGATGTGAACTTGCATTTCCGAAATGCTTTGAAAGCCCAAAGCAGTCCCACTTGCTTTGAACTTTCAAAGATTTTAAAAATAACATTTGACCAATGACACCTCAAAATACTGAACCAAATACCTTAATTTTTCTCCAAGGGACTTTCGGGGCTGAAAGCCTCTTGGGAATGCTGAATCAAATAGGGCCAGAGAGAGAGAGAGAGAGAGAGGGGGGTAATCGTGGATTTTCTCGAAGAAATAAAGGCTATGTATGGGTGTTAAAGAACAACCACGAGAAGAAAATTGAAAAAAAAAAGAAGAGGAAAATGACCTCATGTTAAACCTTACAAGTCACGAGTGGGGTTATATATCTCAATTAGATCTGAACGAAAAATGACCAAAATCACTTCTTTCACAATTAATTTGGTGAAGGATTGAATGGAAATTTCATGATTTCAGTCACAAGCAATGCATTGCAACATGCAATTTACACCTCCACTACATCGGTCGGTGGCTTTTTCGATCATTGTGTTTCGCAAATGAAAAAACCGGTCTTTCTACTTATGTGGACCGTGGACGCGCATCTATCTCCCTCTTCCTTTCCTCCTTTCCTCCTTTCCCTTCATGATTATTATTCCATGGAGGAACAGATGCAGAGAAACACAGACCTCTCTACTTCACTCACTGAACCCGCAGTCCCTCTGTCTCATTGTGAATTCACAGTGCTTGAGCGACCTGTAAAGAATCACACATTTTATTTGATCGACTGCTTCCCGGGGGACCTTTGTCGCTTTCCTCATCCGTCCCTACCGCTCTTCTTTTCCGAGTCTGCAAAGCCACGAGCCTCTTCCTTTTGGCGTCATTGTGAAACACGCTGGTTGCCTCCAGCTTTTCAAAAGCTGAAGGAAAAGAGGGTTAAAGCACCCACACCAATCAGTACGTTCTCTTAATGGTCTGCCTGAAGTTTTTTTCGAGTAGTCTTTTATTCACTCTTATTCAAGTTCTGTGCAGCACGCGCATCATCGGATCGAGAAATTGACAAGAGATTCCGTAATTATTGTCTTCGACGAAAATAATTATCAGAAATCAACGTCTACTTATCTCGAGGGTACTATGTTAGAAATAGTAAGTGCAATAGTATGAAGCTATATGGGAGACGTACGATAGATGCTTTCACAAGAAAATGAAGAGTTATTGAAGTCACCCGTATAAGCTCAGGTTCTTTCAAAGTTTTTGGGCTCCAAACTAAGGTGAAAAAGAAAGAGTTGCCTCATCCGTGCGGGAAAGAAACAAAAAAAAGTTCGCCTTATTTCAAGTGTTTTTACAGGTCATGTGAGAAAAACAATCTTAATAGTAAGTGTAAGCTTTAACTAATCATAAATTATGTGTGTGATAATTGTGCGACAATTCTTTTTTTGTGTATGTTGTATTCATACTATATTTTCAGTTAAATATGTCCCGAGCCAAGTTGCTCATTACAATTTTCTCATGTTGCGACTATTGTGCTTCCGTACTTGACAACAATGAGTGATAAATCATGTCTAGTTTCAGAATGAATTTTGCTCCAAGGTTACCTCTAGATGATTTTTCAACCAAACAATTACAACTTTTTTTTTTAAATTAAAAAATTGAAGACATGGCATAATTTGTACAATGCTCATAGCTCAAAGATAGGCAAGTGGGAACAAGATATGAATGGGTAGGCAGGATCACATGCATCGTACCAAAAGCCACGTTCATCATACTCGTGAATGTTTTTTTGTATTTTAAACCGATTATCATATCAAGAAAATCGTCAAATCAATTCTAATCATATTATATATATATATATATATATATATATATATATATATATATATATATTTTTTATCAATTTAATTTTAAATTTTACAATTTTATCAATTTAATCCTAAATCTTTATGCAATATTTCAATATAGCCCTTGTGATCAATTTTTAATGAAAATCACTGGACAATCTAAGATAATTAAATCACCATATCAATGATTTTCGATAGAAATAGGCCATAGAGGTTATATTAATATATTACACAAAATTTTATATGATTAAGTTGATAAATAATTGTTATATTCTACTGAGATTGTTTTCGGAAGTGACGCGTGATGCAATAGTAGCAATATGGCACTAGTGCTGAAATTATTGGAAGCCTTCCATGAGGTTTGCTCTTTGGAGTCATTGTGAAAATATGGAATGCATTCGTATGAATTGGCCGACAAGCATTGTCCCTAAAAGCTCGATCTGTGGTTGCCATGGACGAAGTACAAACACGAGTTGGAAAAGGAATGTGAACCTTCAAGAAACCTATCTCCACGGTGATTGTTTGGGCAGCTTGTGTACACTACCTTGGTCCAGTGCCTCAACTTGAACTTCACATACATTTTGGACCTCAACTGCTATATTCTGACGCTTGAATGAAAATAACATAAAATCATAACATGATTTTTCCTAACAAAATGAGTATGATCGACATTCCACACTTGGTCAAGTTTGACATGTAAATATGATTAAGGAATCCTAGATGGCCGGGGAATATTGTGAATAAAATATAGCAATTGATCAAAAACATACTAATGATTTACCATGAAAAGATTATTAAGGGACTGAGATAGCTGAATTTAAGGATTTTCCTGAAGAGAACATATGAATTAGTTGAAGCAATTGTTCTTCCAGTTGAGCATCCTCATGGATAATATGAAATGGAAAGAATTTACATAAGGTAATAAATAGAACCAAGTATAATTTATACAGAGGAAGCAAATTATTCTTCAAAAAAAGTGTTTCGAGAAAATTATAACTCGTATAACACTTATCTACAACTCTATTCATACTTTGCCAGCATCATTAAAATCCTGAATTTCATCAATCAAGTACTATTCTCTACACCATATGCGATTTAGAATAATAAATAAAAAAGAAACCACGCATCCACACACAATTTTGAGTAGTAAAATTTTCCTTTTGAAAATACATAAAATTTATTCAATTTCTCTATTTCAGCAATACACAATTTTTTCTATATTACAAATCTCGAATGAATTCACGTATTTCCTAAACGTTTGTACATAATAGGTAAAATTCAGTCACTTATTCCGAATTTTCCAATTGAATCGGAGATAAGATAGAGATGACATCTCCATCACATTATGGAAAAGCATTCATCAATTCTTTTTCTAATCCATCGTATCGGTCATCTTTCCAATTCTCCCAGGCCATCATGACCTCTACCTTTTAGAGCCAATGTGGAATGCATTGCTTGCCAGCCCAAAAGGAAATGGAAAAAAATTAAAGCACCGACACCATCCGTACATCCCAAGAACGACCACGTGAAGTATTTGTCCTCTTATCGAACCGTACAGCAGGGGCATCATTGAATCTAGAGATCAACATCCGTAGCCTATTATGTAGCAAATAGTAAGGGCCTCTTTGTTTGTATTTCTTTTTTTTTTTGAACATTTTTTCTGTTTTTTTGTTCACTAGGAACAAAAACGCGTTTGGGTGCGTTTACATTCCTTTTTTCGTTCTTTTTGTTAAAGAAACAAAAAAGAAATGAGAAATAAAAACAACAAATTTGTGTTTCTTATTTACGAAACAAAATTTAAAAACACTTTTTTATTATTTTCTTCTTTTTTTCTTTCGCCGGTCGCCGGCCTTGGCCATGGCCGGCGACCGGCCGACGAGGGCCGGCGGCCTCGCCTTGGCTGGGCGAGCTCGCGCCGGCTGGGCGAGTCGGCGTCGCCTGGCGGTGGCCGGCGAGGCCGAGCCTCGTCGGCCGCTAGGCGAGCTCGGCCTCGCCGGATCTGGTGAGCTCAAGCTCGCCCGGCCAAGGCGAGGCCGTCGGCCCTCGTCGGCCGGTCGTCGGCCATGGCCGAGGCCGGCGACCGGCCAAAAGAAGAAAAAAATAAAAATAAAAATGGAAAAAAAGAAAAAAAAAAAAAAAAAAATATTTTAAAATAAAAGAAATAAAAAAATTATACAAATTTACCAAACGTGTTTCTGTTTATTTTTATTCCCGGAACAAGTTTACCAAACGCGTTTTTGTTCAAAAATTGTTTAGGAACATAAACACTTTTTTTCTATTTATGTTTCTTGAAACAATTTTTAAACAAAAACGCAAAGAAACACACCCTAAGTCTCCCGGTGGGGAACCATTTGGGAAACTTATTTTTCTCATCCATCCGAATCGCTCATCTTTCCGATTCTCCAAGGCCATCATGACCTCTACTTTTTAGAGCCAATGTGGAACGCATTACTTGCCAACCCAAAAGGAAATGGAAAAATTTTAAAGCACCGACACCATCAGTACGTCCCAAGAATGACCACGTGATGTATCTGTCCTCTTATCAAACCGTGCAGCAGGGGCATCATTGAATCTAGAGATCAACATTCATAAGCTACTATGTAGCAAATAATAAGGCTCTCGGTGGGGAACTATTTGAGAAACTTATGACATGTTTGGTAACCATCCCAATAGTGCAAGATTCTGATTTTTTGTTCTTAGAAGTAATTTTGAAACAAAATCTCATTTGATAAAATTTTTATTCTCGAAAACAGATTTAGAAGAGAATCAAGAATAAAAAAAAAGAAGTTGATTCTCATTCTAGAAACAAAATTGATAATCAAAACTCTTATTCATCTCTTTTCTTCTTCTTCATCAACCGCTATCCACGACCACAGTCTGCTGCAGCTTGCTGCCACCGGTCGTTGCCGCCGATCGCTAGCAACCAATCCGACGAGATCACTGGAGGCTCGCTAGGCCAAGGCGAGGTCTGGTGAGCTCACTGATGGCCAGGCCGGCCTCGCTGAGGCCCACCTAGCCCGGTGAGGCTCGCCCGGCCCATCGGTGGCCAGGCAGGCCTTACCCAACCCTGGCGAGGCCCGGCTGGCCACTGGTGAGGCTCGATCGATGAGGGCTGGCGACGTTCTGTGAAGTCGCCGGCCTGAAGAAGAAGAATAATAGGAGAAAAAAGAAAAAAAGAAAAGGATAAAATTATAAAAATTATTTAAAAATAAAAAAAAATTGATTTGAAATAGAATCAAATAATACGGTACCAAATATAATTCTATTCCAGGAATCAGAAATTTTATACGATTACTAAACGTATTTTTTTACTCAGAATAATTCCTATGAACAGAATAAATTTTTTTATTTCTAATTAGAATTTATTCTCGAGAATTGAATCGTGATCAAACGTGCCCTTAATTTTTTTTTTATACATCCAAATCGCTCATCTTTCCGATTCTCCAAGGCCATCATGACCTCTACCTTTTAGAGCAATGTGGAACGCATTGCTTGCCAGCCCAAAAGGAAATGGAAAAATTTAAAGCACCGACATCATTAGTACGTCCTAGGAACGACCACGTGAAGTATCTATCCTCTTATCGAACTGTGCAGCGGGGGCATCATTGAATCTAGAGATCAACATAGGCTACTATGTAGCAAATAGTTGGTCCTGTTTGGTTCAACTTTGGGGAAATGGCTTTGCATTTCCCCAAGTATATTTAAAAGAATGGGCATTTGGTGAATGCTGAAGTGTTTGAGAATTCTTTTTTGGTGTAGCATTTTGCAAAATAGCTTTGAGAAGAAAAGAAAAAAGAAAAAATGAAAAGGAAAAAGGAGGAGGAGATGTTCTTGACGTAGAGGAGGGGAGCGAGTGGGGGAGGCGGCCGGTGGCTGTGGTGGTGGGAAGGCGGCGGGTCGCGCGACCCACGCACCACCGTCCTGTGGGTCGTGCGGCCTCGGGCGGTGGATCTGGCCGGCTGAGTACCGCTCACCTGTCGCCGACGCCGCTTGAGGCCGCGACCCACGCGACAGCGGTGCGTGGCGACCGGATCTGGCGGGCGGCACCGCTCAGCCCGTGGCGTGGGTCGCGCGACGCCGCTGCCCCCGACGACCCACGCGACGGTGGTGTGTGGCGACCGGATATGGGCGGCTGAGCACCGCTCAGCCAGTGGCGTAGGTCGTAGGTCGCACGACGCCGCCTGAGGCCGCGACCCACGCAACGGCGTGCGTGGCGACGGGTGCTCATCCCGTCGCCTGGGATGCGCGACCCAGGCGACGCCGCTGAGGTCGCGACCCACGCGACGGTGGTGCGTGGCCACGGCGGCGTGGGGCGACGGTGGTGCGTGGCCACGGCGGTGTGTGGCGACGTCCGTGTGTGCGCGACCAGCTCCGGCTGGTTGAGCTCCGCCGGCTGGGCTTTGGTCTTGAAGAAACGAGGGAGACAAGGAAGACGATGAACAATAGATTTTGAGGGTAAAACAAGAAAACTCAATTATCAGCGAGGGCAATATTGGAAGAAAAAAAATTCATTAAACTCTCCTTTAGCATACCGAAAATGCTGAATGCCCAAAGCAGGTCCCCACCTGCTTTGGGCTTTCAAAGATTCCGCATTCCAAATGCTAGCATTCCCCAAGTATACCTCAAAATACTGAACCAAAAGGCTGAAATATTTCCCAAGGGGCTTTCGGGGCTGAAAGCCCATTGGGAATGCTGAACCAAACAGCCCCTAAGTCTCTCGGTAGGGAACCATTTGGGAAACATACAATAAATGTTTTCACAAGAAAATGAAGAATGAGGAGCTGTTGACCTGTACGTGAGCTAAGGTTCATAAAGTTTAGGATTTTGTCTTTTGTGTGGACTTCAATCTTCGTGGCTGAACGTGTGAATCTTTTGCTCTGGAATTTTGGCTACACGCATTTAAAAAAAAATTGCTCCAGAAGTTGACGTTGTTAAAGCAATAGATTGGTGCCTACAATTAGGGCATTTTTTTTTTTGTCAATACAGTTAGGGCATTTGAAAGCTTCAAAATGCGAAGCTTCACAAGTAAAAAGAAAAAAAGAATTGGCTTGTCCGTCCGTGAGGGAAAGAAATATTCTTACTTATTTGCTTTAGCCTTTTCGTCCGACTGTTCCAAGTGATATTGGCTTTTGCGATTTTTTTATGATAAACAGAATTAATTTTGGGACCTCATGATCCGATTGTTTATAATTTTTCTTGTGACAATTTGCAATTTTTGAAAGGAAGCAAGAACACAAAATATGACATGATCTTAAATTGACGAAAAAAAGAGAAACAAAAAGCAAAGTGAGTTGGGTGGCCACATGTCTACACATGAGAGGCTCCCTCCCCATGCACCATTAATGAGTTATAAATATAGACATCATTGATATTTAATTTTAGTTAAGTTTGCATATTGGTTTTTCTATAAGTTGAACACCAATCAAGATACAATTAGAGGTAATTTTTTCCAACTAGGTACAGAGGAAAAAGTGACTTCATTTAATAACGAGGAAAATCACTTCAAATTAGATACATTATAATGACACTCTTAGGCTACATGAATTTGGAAGAAGAATGTGAGATCTCATTCTTACATTTTAGGAAATGTTTCATTCTACCCTTCATGACTTTGAATTTGGTGCATGTCCGATCTTGAACTTCAAAAAGTCACATCCCTCTTCCATCTAATCCAAACTTGTATTTTGTTATGCTCATTAACACTGCTAACTTTTTTCCATTAACATGAACGACACGTCTTTTATTGGACAAATGATATATATAAGATAATCTAAAATGCTTTTTCTGAATAATGTACACCTTTTGTTAAAAGATAAATTCTTGATATGATGAGCATTGATTGTTTAATTGGTGACGGATTACTCACAATGAGGAGATGTTGTTTTATCGCGTTTGCATCACATCTCGCGTCACATCCATGGTTAATTATAAATTTATCTTTGTGCTAAGTTAAACGAGTACCAGTTGGCTTTTTTGGCATCGTAGAAATCATATTTACAGAATGAATAGTACATCGCCTTTCGGATGCTCTCTTTTCCATACCCCTTCCTTTTGTCCGTCCTTTTTTCTTTAATTTATTTTCGTTATTGTTCCTTTTTCTTTCCTACCGAAAGAACGTATAACTCCTTTAGTGGGTGGCGAGAGAGAGAGAGAAAGGGGGAGGGGGGGGGGAAATAACCCCATATTAGTATTACACCTTACAGGTCACAAGGGGGTTGTATCTCAATTAGATCTAAATGAAAAATGACCAAAATCACTTCATTCACAGTTAATTGGATGATGAACTGTTATTTTTCGTGATTAGAGTCATAAGTAATGCATTGAGACATGTAATTGCGCTTGTACTGCATCGGTCAGGGCCTTTCTCTATCATCGTGTTTCGCAAATGAAAAAATCGGTCTTTCGATCTCATGAATTGTGGACGTATCTTTCTCTCTCTCTCTCTTCCTTTCCTCTTTTCCTTTTCTGCTCGATATTCCATGGTGGAACAGATGCAGAGAAACGCAGAGGCCTCTCTACTTTCCTTCTTTTTTGGGGGGCGGCGGCGGGGTCAAAGAGGCCCCCTACTTCGTTCACTGAACCCGCAGTCCCTTTGTCTCATCGTGAATTCACAGTGCTTGAGCGAGGTGTAAAAAGAAACGCTCGTGATATTTGACCGACTGCTCCCCGGGGGGACCTTTGTCACTTTCAGCATCCGTCTGTACCGCTCTTCTTTCCAAGTCTGCAAAGCCACGGACTTCTTTTTGGCGTGTTAATGTGAAAAACGCTGGTTGCACCCACATCAATTATTACGTTCCCCAAATCAGTACGTTCCCTTTGTTCACTCTCATTCAAGTTCTGTGCAGTGACAAAAGATTCCGTAATTCTTGTCTTCGACGAAAATAATGATCAGAAATCAACGTTTACTCGTCGAGGCTACTGTGTCAGGAAATAGTACGGGCAATAGTAGAGAACTATTTGGGAGACGTACTGTAGATAGATGCTTTCGCGAGAACATGAAGATGAGGAGCTATGAAGTCATATGATAAGCTGAAGTTCTTTCAAAGTTTGTGGGCTTCAAACTGAGAAAATTAACATAGAGTTGGCTCGGAAATAAAAGACTTCGCTCCAAGCCTTTTTGCATGTCATGTGAGAAAACAATTGTAATGGTAACTGTGTGACAAATATTTTATTTGTGTGTTATAATTATACCACATTTACAAATAAATATCTCCAGAGTTGCTCATTCTAATATTTTTCGTGTTACTGTCGCCGTGCTTCCATGCCCAACAACAATTGATGGTAAGTGATATCTACTTTTAGAACGAATTTCAGTCTAAATTTACCTCCACATGATTTTCCAATGAAACCATAAACGATCTCCTTCTTTTATTATTAAAAATTTGAAGACATGGTATAAATTTTGCAATGCTCAATTGCTCATAGCTCAAAGCTGGATAGTCACGATGATTACCTGATTCGGAATAGTACCCAACCCACGTGGTGGGGGCATGAAGTGACGTTTTCTTTGACAAAAATCGAGACCAGAAAAAGCATAGTAGAAGATCTTGCTTACAGAGATTTATCTCTTGACAATATCTTCCGGTAGCTTTACCATTACTTGTATCCGTACTTGATTTGCTCTTTCGTTCCCAACGACTTTCCTTCTGACTCAATGATTCTCCTTTCCATGACTCCCTTCATTTTGAGCTTCATTAGCTATTTATTCGGTCCTGCGAATTCACTATTATAACTGATAAAGATAATTGGAGAAGTTCATTTTTCCATGATATTATAGGTTAATCATCTTGACTTACACAATGTTAATGATCTATCACGATCTTTTTGAGTAAGATGTCCGTCAAAAATAAATAATTTAGATGAATGGACATTCAAGATTTAACTATGTGATCTTTTGATGACAGTAATCATTCTCAATGACCTTAGTTTTCTCACATGTTTAATCAACATAATACTTGACTTGGAGGAATCATCTCTCTCTCCTAGACCATTGAAATCAATTTTGACATCCCAAACATAATAGATTCACAAGTAGCAAGTATTTTTTAGCTAGTTCCAAAAGTATAAATACTTTGATTCCGTGGTTCATTAGAAGTTTCGCATATTTTACTATTTGGTTGTGCTATAACAATAGACATAATAGAACATTTTTTTAGATGTGTACGCAATCACTTGGATGGATGGATTTTTTTTTTTTTTTCTCTTTAATTTGTAGTTGAGCTCTTTCTTTTTCACCGATTTTGAAAAAGGAGGCATTGATGGTTGCAATTACTAAGCTTTATTTTCTATGAGTGTAAGTCATTTCTAGAAAATCTCAATTCCTCCAACTACAATGTTTAAATCCCAAGGAGGTTAGTTCGATATGGTGTGCTTTGCTAATCTCTGCCCTCCCCTTGCATTTCGCAATACAAATGCAACTCTCTGCGTGTTTATTCGTTTGCGAAACCCAAGCAGTCTCTTTGATTATAATATTTACCAATGGCAGCATTGTTTCTTACACGGAAGATTAGTTTCGCAGAGCAAAGGACGTAGCAAAAATGCGATTCCCAATCCTGCTCATGCATGCTGTGATGCTTGCTCTTCTCTAGAAATTACTCAATTTTTTTCTTTTTAATTGTGTATAATGTGATGGTGGATTGTCCATTAATATGGGGCCTTTTATTTTTGTGGTTGATCAAGTACCACCGAACATGAGAAAAATTATTATCAAAGATGACATGGTGCCTGCATCACTGAGATATGGCGAGTAGTGTGGGCTTCTATACAACATATAGATGTTCAGGATAGAGACCCTATGAAGGTCTCACCAATTGCTGCATGAAGCGCGACGCTCACGTCCAAGTTTTCAGCCCAAAATGAAAACCACAAATATTAAAAAGCACCAGAAAACCCAATTGAAGTTAAGGGGCCTGATGGTTAAAGAAAAAGTTTTAATTTTAGTTTTCAATGTAAATGAATTTTTTTCATTTCCGGCCTTTTGTTCCCTTGAGCATATGCTCGGCTTGTAGAAATAAGAACTTCAAATAGGAATGTAAATTTAGACCTGTTTGCCGTGCCTTTGCAATCCGTCATTATGCACCTTCTCCGGCAAAATTTTACCCAATTGAGTTGGAATTAATAGATATCCTCTCTTGATGGGAATCCTACCCCAATGGTGGAAGTTTTCACCCTGAAAACCTAATGCTCTTCACTGAATACAGCAGTCATTTCATCTAGTCTCTACCAAGATGCAAATCTCCAGTTTCCTTTTCAACTTTGGCCCTTTACCAAAAATCCCCAACCTTCCCATAAATCACGTTCACTGTTCCATAAGCTAACCCCAACCCAGCTTCTGATACAACCCGATCTCCATTCTATAGCATCATGCCCTACAAGTATAGGGCATGCAATCAATGACCATAATATTAGCTGAAAGCAACAACCCTGGTTAATCCTTGCCCAAATTTCAAACCCAAAATCCCGACCTACCCCATCAGCCTCCCAGAACGTTGCATTGTCTTTGGACAGCATTTTGCCATTACAGTGTATAGTGATACAACCCCAAGAATGAATTTACAAGAATAGCTGCTTCTGGCGTACTTTTCTTACAGGGAGTAAGGTGGCTGCCTCTCGTGCATCTTCAATGGAAGAATTCGACACCTCAGATTATCGAGTTGCTATCTTCTGCAGAAAATTGGGCAATTTTTGGTCAGAAAAAAGACCTGGCAGAGATAGATGGTATGGTCCCAACTGAGAGAATATAGAATGTCGTCTAACTATGTTTGGGCAATTGTTCTACAACCCCAATAACAATCTCCAAGCCTTCCAAAACACTATGGATGGGCATGGAGAGTGGATTCAGTTACCTTCGATCGGGTAGACTCGAGAACTTTAGCCTTTATCTTTAAGTCTGAAAATGAAATGAACAGAATTCTTGAGACAAGGCCTTGCTCTTTCTCTAGCAATCCTTTGGTGCTTAAACCATGGACATCGACCACTTCGCAGTACAACTACAATTACACACATTATGACTTTTGGGTTCAAGTGCACATATTACCTACAGATAACCATAAGGCAAATAGCAGCAGCAGTGGGCTTGGTAACTGAAGTGAAAATTGATACAAAGGGGTTTAGCTCCTATACAGATGGAAAAGCTAGAGTAAGAACTGATTTATTGTCCCCCTTGGAACCTGGGACATTTTCCAGCCAAGGAGGAAAGAAACTATGGGTCGACTTTAAATATGAGAGATTACCGCACTTTCGTTATGCATGTAGTTGCATAGGGCATTATGCCAAGTTCTTTGAGGAAGAAGAATATGATGAGAACTGGTTAGAAATTGATGATCCTAGTTGCTTTGGAAGAAGAGCCCTCTTTGGAAGCTGTTCTATGCAAAACCAGAGGATATAATCATAGATGATGAGATTATTCCAGAAACTCCTATCCCCACCCTGCAAATGGTGTCCTATGAGCCTATGGGAAAGAATCCATTTGTTCCTAGTAGTGGGAACAATCTGGGAAAGTCAGCTTAGATTTTTACTGAGGAGATAGAAGCAATTGGAAAACGTGGCATCAGTCCATATAAAAACAAAGAAAAGAGCTTGACGTTGATAACAACTCCAAACCACTCTACACTGCTGGAAGGCAGCTTAAAAGGCCCCCAAAAAGAAATGTAGCAAGGGGAAGAAAACAAGTGGAAACAAAACACAGTGAAGGTATAGTCCTTACGCTTCTCAAAAGTTGAACTCTCTTGCCTTAAATGAGACCAAACTTTTGTAGACTCCAATTCAGGTTTTGGAGGATCCTAAGATACGGGCTTCGATGGCTATCACTAATAAGCCACTGAGGTTCCCATGATAATTTTTTGCTGGAATTATTAGGGGTTAGACACACCCAAGGCAATCTTGGCATTGAGGTCTGGAAAGGCCCAGGCCCAAAGAATCAAGAATTGTGGTATGAACTTTGATAAAATTTTGGAATTGCAGGGGGGATCAGCAATTTTACGGAATGACATGGTAGTGCTAACAATGGAATCAATCACTGGGAAAAAAATAGTGGAAAACATATGAGCATATCTTTGTACATGCTCCAATAATAGCCTCCAAAACCAAAACCAGCTTCCTTCGGTGGAGCATGCAAGCATATGGCACCAAAAGTCAATGGCTTTTTTAGATATTAGACATTATAAATGCATGATCTTTAATGGATCTTGAATGTAAAGGATGTGCATTTACATGGGCAAATAATAGGAATGGGGATGCCCATGTGAAAGAAAGACTAGATAGAGCTCCATGCAATGTAGAATGAAGAGTGACATCCCAGAAGTGGAAACGTATGCCTCTTATAGGCACCAACCATAGTCCTATCTTGCTAACTCTCTCAACGGAACCTGCAAAAAGAAGGAGAGAAATTAGGTTTGAAGCATACTAGCTTAAAGATAATGAATGTGGTCAGCTAGTAAGTTTAGTGTGGAATTCTCCAGGCATGGAAATGAACATTTTCTGAAGAAACTACAAAAAGGAATAGAGGCCCTAAAGAAGTGGAGTAAGCGGACGTTCTCTAATGTTAATAGTCAAATCAATTGCTTGAATAGGGAGCTTTAGGAGTCAACAAATGAGCTGAGCTTGCATCATGATGGACAAAATGCAGCAACTGAAAATGCAATTGAAGATCTGTGGAAACAAGGAGAAATGTATGGGGGTATGCACTCAAGAATATACTGGCTGAATAGGGTGATAGAAATGCTGAGGAAGCCCAAAGAATGAGCACAACATGCTGTTCTGTTGTTTTTGATGAGCATTTAGGAAATGATATTCTAGCTATCCCACTCTTAACGCCGATGAAGACTAGCTAGCCTGGACATGCAACCAAGCAGGAGGCTATGCTGTTAAAAGTGGCTACAAACAACTCCAGGACATTGAGACTAAGCATGAAGCAAATCAAGCCTCATCGTCCTACCAAACTCCAAAAGCCCTTTGGACTAAGGCATGGAATCTAAAGACAACCCAAAGTAAGGGTGTTTATGTGAAGTGTGTGCTGAAATGCCCTACCACAAGAGAAAACCTATTCAGAAGGAAGATTGTACCTGAGTCGACATGCCCTCTTTACGAAAAGGAACCTGAAACTGTCAAACATCTGTTCCTTCTTTGTCAAAGGACGAAACAGACAAGGTTGGCCTCTGAGATCAGCATTCAGATTTGAAATCAGGAAGTTATTTGAATTGAAGGATGGCATTGAAGATTGGTAACCACCTCAAAGCCCCCATCTTTCGAACTGATCACGGTCACTTTTTGGCACATTTGGACATAAAGATATTCCTCCATTTTCAAGCATCACTTACCAGATCCTGCAACAACAATGGCGCCTATCATGGCTATGCATATGGATCTCTCAAAATGGAATGGCCAAGAATCAGAGAATAGAAACAACCCAGGACACTTACCCATAAGATGGAAACCACCGAAGCCTCAAGCCAAACATTGACAGAACTTTCCATGAAGGATCTTCCAAAGGTTCCATGGCGTGCGTCTGCCATGATTTTGAGGGGAAACTAATAGGTGGGTCCACAGTAAACTAATTGATGCCTTTTCTCACGTAATTGGGCCCATAGTTGGTGAATGAAAAGCTTGCTCATGACCAAAAAAAAAATTTGTTAACACTAACTATAGAAAATTTTCAGTTGGTAAAAATAATTCCATAATGAAAGAAGTTATGAACTTACTAAATTATTGACATATTTGTCAATTTGTCAGAGTGCTACACTTGTAAATTTTGAGAAAAAGTTGGTTGCTAACTTATACATTGGAATGTTGATAAAATCATTTTAAGGTTTGTAAAATTTGATGAGGCACTGTGACCCATCTTAATGCCTTCCATGATCCAGAGCATGACTACCCCTGAAGCATTGTGTCAACTTACTTTGCTGGCTGGTGTTAGTGAACTTTGAGTCTGTGCCATAGCCAAAACTTTGCTTGCACTGCTTACAGCACACCCTTCTGCATCCAGGACTCACAATTTTTATTGTGAAGTGCTCCCAGATGATGGACCTCTTGTTTCTCCACTTGTTGGGCTGTGTTTCAAGAGTTTTCACATTGTTGTTTTCTTCTGGGGTTGCCATCTTCTATCTAAAAAAAAATTCCTGACCAATAAAGTCGGAGATAAAACAACAAAAGAAAAAAGACAGGTATGAAAGAGAAGGAGACTTAGAATATTTCGACAGCAGAGGCAAGATATATTAAAAAAATCACTGATGAATGGACTTGAACCAAATATTAGAGTAAGATGTACAGAAGATCAGTACAAGGATTAAAAATCTTTTAAAAAAATTGAACAATGGTGGCCAATCATAGGGAATTGATAAATTAGCTTTGAATATGATGATGAGAGTTTAGAGACCTTTAGTTAGCAACAAAACATCATTTTCCTCTTCGTATTGCATTATGTAGGTCAGGGATCCAAACTATGGCGAATGTTCCTGCATAAAGTCCACGCCAAAAGCACTCCAAAAACCAGAAGGCAGACCACACAGGTACCTGCATTTTATACGCAGGAAACACAATCTAGTAGTAGCTTTAACATTTGATACCTCATCTCACAGATCCAACATGAGTTATCTTGGTCGGTGGTTTTGGTGATCTATGTGTCAAGAAAGAACCAACTTTTGTTGGCCTGTCATAGTTATAGAATTCTAATCCTCGATCTAGCTGAAAAGTGCAAACAACAGTAGGCTAATGAATCTTTTTCACAAGCCAATTCAACTTCTCATAGTCAACTTACACACAATCATCAAGTGTAGCCAAAGAATTTACATCTGAATGAAAAGGAAGGTAACTACACAAATCACCTCAGTCTCCTAGATATATCAGACACGGAAAAGCATCCAAGCAGAAAGAAAAATATTGAACAAAGGGAAAGCTCAAAGCACATCCCAATTATAGAGAACTAACAGAGACAAAAAAGAAAATGCCGTGATTGCTAATGCCCTTTTTTCAGTCGTTGAAAATGAAGTAAAAGCTTTAAGGCATCCACTGGCATCAAACTTGCACATACCACTTTCCATTTTGCAGTCAATTGAAAAATTTCAGAATGTACCACACAAAATTCATTAAAAAGTCCGCCAGCATGCACTACGAATTGAGCGAGAGGTGGTTGTTCTTTCCTCCATAACTCATGGAACAAGCAGACACACATGTTGTGATTCCTCTCCACCAATAAGTGTATCCCAAAAAAACAAGCATAAAGAGAGCAAAATTTAACTGATCGATGGAGTACCGACTAATTCCCGATGCCCATTTCGAAAGACTCGAATTTTTTTTGTAAGAATAGGGTCCAAAGCTATCAATCCTCCATCGAGCAAGTCACACAGCGTCTCCACCTTCGAATCAGCCACGGTTGGGTTGGTGGTCGGAGCTTTCTTCCGGGTTGCAGAGCCGCCGTCCGGTCGCACGCTGCCGGCGCCACCGTACGTCGTCCCGATCACGGAGGTCGAACGAAAGACACAATCGAAACAATTTTTGAATTGGGGGCGAAGGCTTTGCGTGAGCCGGAGTTTTTGCTTTTAGTTTCTTTCAGAATCCTTCGCCTTTCAGCCCTCATCGCTGCCGCCGCTCCTTTTGTTGGATGAATGCTGCTGCTGCTGTTGAAGATGGAGCAAAGTGGAGCTCCTTCTGGGGGATGAGAAGCACCATTCTCTCGTTCTCGAGCTTGGCACTCTCCATCTGGGTTCCATCAACGAATCTTCAGTTCCCAAATGCCTCCGAAGATCACGCCACCTGAGCCATCGGGTTCCATCGAAAGACATTGTTTTATCTTCAGTTCGCCGCTATGAATCTTCCTTCCCTCTCATAAATGAATCTCCTATTCTCGATTTTGCCAATAAAGACACTTTTTTTACCTGGCCAAATGCCCCGAACCAGACTTTTTTCCCCTGTAATGAAAAAGCAGAGGCATTCCCACGCAGCCCTACAGATAAAAAGGACATACCTCAGTCAGTCAAATCTTAAGAAATCCCGAAAATGCATCACCAAGTTCTTTTTTCTTTTTTTTTGAGCAAGTAACACCAAGTTCACGAAAAGCCTCATCCATGCAGTGCAAGATTCCTCTTTTTTTTTGAAAAAAAAAAAAAAAAAAAACTCAGTTCAGGATATATAGCGAGCATGGCAACTGGTTTTGAGAAGGGATGTTTTCTTATGGGAGCTGACAAAAAAAAAACTGCCCGTGGTTTTGAGGAGAAGTCACCCATTTTGGAAGCCAAAACACACGAGAAAAGAAGGAAGAGAGTGTATTCATACGCAGGAGGGGAAGAGAGGGAGTGAAAATTTAACCAACTTATTTTGATTGTATTTTCAGCAATTGCTCGGACGGTGGGGCACTTGTCTGAGAGTTCTGAGGTTATGAAGCTTGTTAATGACCTTTTGAAAGCTCCTGAATTGGCTGTTACCAAGTTATATCTCTTGTGTCAGTTGATCCTGCATCAGTTCATGTGATTTTATAATATCATGATGTACTCTCTCCTAGGGGGTTTTGTCAATTGTGTATTTGCATGTTAATATTCCTTTTGTTGTCAACATTCATATTCAGCATGACGAATGATGCCTACATTCAAGCTTTTTCTGATAAATGTGGCTGTTGAGAGAATGGAAACTTTATCTCCTTTTCGGCTTTATCATTTTCAAATTATGCTGATAGTTTGAACCTTCATGAGTGGATGAGAACTAAGATAATGAAATGAACAACTATATCAACATGACTTTATAGTGCACAATTCAGAAACATCATCTTGAGCAATTTGGGAATGTTAGTTCTCCATTTCTTGCTCACTTGTTGGAATATGGCTTAAGATGTGGAAAAAAGTTGGAAGTGCAAATTGTGAAATATTCTTGTTACTTCTCATTGTAAAGTTGTGAAAACAATGGGTCGTGGAGTAGCCTACATCCTGTGGCATACGAATAGCTGAGGTATATATTTGATTGTTGAATGTCGTTTGTTTATATGATATATAGGATGGTTTGATAGAAGAATTTGTGAATGATGTGGTTGACACGGCTCTTGACACGGAGGACATAGAAGAGGAGATAGACCAAGAGGTTGATAAGGTCTCGACAGCCATAGCCGGTGAGACAGCTGCTCAACTTCCAGAGGCAGTGAGGAAGCAAAAGGTGAAGCAATCTGCTCAACCAATCAACCTACTGCAGAAGAGGTATATCTGCTAGTTCCCTTACTGATGGAACTTATTTTCGGTCATTCTTTTATTTCCCCGGTAGGAAGCTAATTGAAAAAAAATCAATGCTGCATTCTTACTTTTTTCATGTATAAATGAATTTGGAATTTGTAGACGAAGTGGTAGCCGAGGGTGTCATGATGAGGAAGAACTAGAAGAAGTAAGAGCTTGCCTTGCAGAAGTTAGGTCTTTAGTTCCAATTTTTCTACTGTTCCACACTTTGACAGCCCAAGAGGCAGGGAAAGGAGGGGCAAACTCTACTTAGCCTAACGTGGGAGGAATGCGGGTCCCCTTTTCCCTTGTTCTGGTTGATGTAGAGGAGATCCTATATAACACTTAACGTTGATGAAACATGGTGTAATGGTGTATAAATATGTGAGTTATGTATAAACTTGAGCTCATGGTGAATATTGGGCATAGCTAGAGCTTCCATTCTTTCAATACAGGAAACGACAGGAGTAGAGATGGAGCAAGCGTCATGCGACGGCAGGGAGTGGCCGCTTGACGAATGCTGCAGCAGCAATAACAAGCGCGGCGTAGCAAATGAGAGCAAAAGTAGAGATTCAAAATTTGAAAGCCTTCGCCTACTTGAGAGAAGAATGGCTTTTCTTCTTCTTAGAAGGAAAGAACAAAGAAGAGAGTTGAGAAAATATAATAAATGTGCGTAGAACCTGCAAAGGAAAGAGAGAGAGAGAGCGCAAGCTAGATGAGAGAGAAAGATGATTATTTTTTGTGCAAAAATTCCATCTTGGCGAGCCAGCCCCATAGCGCCAAGTCGGTCTATGTGGTGCTTCATGATTGGTCTGGAACCACCTGGACCGGTGCTCGAGGACCAACTTATATTTTCTCCTCATGAGAAAATACACCCAACAACATCTGAAGTTAATGCCCGTTGTTACTCATGTGCGTCGTATGGTGGGACTTTTACTCTACCTAATTAAGGTAGCAAAAAATGTCTAAAAGACCTTAAATTTATGCACTCTTATCAATTCAAATCTAAATATTTTGAATCACACAATAGAAGGTAAACAATACTCTCTTGTCATGGAAAATGATTAATTTCAACCTAATTAATTTATACAAAGGGAAAGTAGACAAAAAAAAAAAAAATTGTAGCCATTTCCCTATTTCATCAATAAATGTAAAAATAAAATAAAATTGGATATTAAGCATTTTGCGGCCCTAAATGAAAAACACAAATAAAGAAAAGGACTAGCATACCAAATTGAAGTTGTTCATGAAAAGGGTTTTAGTTTTTGTTTTCAATGTATAGGAAAAATAAAAGATTCTTCATTTCTCCTCCTTTTTTATTCCTCTTGAAAAAATGTTTGGTTGGTAAAAGAACTTCGGATAGGAAACAAAATTTAAACATGTCTGTTGTGTCTTTGCAATCCATCATTTTGTACTTTCTTTAAATTAATAACCCATCTTTTCATTTGGTGATTACAAAGTACTGTAGCTGGCAATCAGCAAAAATCGTCTTATGAAGTAGGAGATGCTGATGAAATGGGCAATACATCTCTACCATGAATAATGCGACTTGCTTTATTTACCTTTGCAAGGAAACTATTAAGATATCCATTTTCAAGAAGCATCTAAACCTCTCCTCTCTGTACATGCAACAAAAATCTTGAATACGGTCAAAGAGCCTCTGAATTACTTGAGTACTCTAGAACTTGATGAGCAGGCAAACTTCCAGCCAATGGCCTTATAGTAGAGTCTCTGGATAGACATGCTTGACTTTTATTGGGTACGGTAGCTTAAAGAGCGATGCGGTTCTAGGTAGCCAGTCTCTTGGCACTCTACTTTTTCGGGGCGGATGAAGTTACTGATAAGCAGGAAATGTTAGCACAAAACTAGACTAAGAAAGTTAGAACATCACACACTAAAGGCAAAAAACCTATCATCTGATGAGAAAAGTAAGGCCTTGTACATGAGATCTGGTGTCCCCGATCATCAATTCGGGATAAAGACGAGACGAAGGTACCATGGAATCCACAGGGTGCCCTTTGAGGCAGAGTGATTTTTTCCATTGGCTCGCCTTTAGACTTCTGCGCTTCCATCACAAGAACCTGCAGATTTCATGATTTCAAATCACATCAAACGTCATTACTGGTAGGCAAACCTACATGATGATTGCATTGAAACTCTTAAAATTAACCTGGGACACAGCTGTTTCTTAATTATGTACCCAAGAGACGATCCAACCACTGTCCTCTCCAAGACCATCTTTCGTAGGGACAAGAACACACCTGCTGCAGAAGCTGTCCTTTTTGAAATTATGGTAGCCGACCTTCATCAACTTCTTGTGATATCTTCCTCTCTAATTCAAGGCCGCAGTGAGGTACCTTTCAACGTGTACAATGGATAATTAGAATGACTCAAAATTTTTTTCACTAATACCTCAGATTCAGACAGCCCAGGACAAGGTTCGTCGAAGTATAATTTCACAAGACCTCCCTATTTAGCCATTCTTGAATCCAATGAGTGATGCGTAAACAATAGGAAACCAATCTTATGCGCTACTTTGGGCAAGTGGACATGGACTCGAGAGTAGAGACTGGCATTGCAATACCACTTTCAGAGCTTGCTCTGAACTGATGACTTGAGCATAACCATACCTGTTATGCAAGCCAGTGAATTCAGCATTTATGAAAGGGAAGTCCATGGAGAATTCAGTGCCCATAAAATTTGACTCCTGAATTTCCCAATTTCCTTGTTCAATCTCCACCCATAGGCACAGGTAAAAAGATAGCCTCCATGCTTGTTAGCATTTGCATCCATCGGTTCTCTAGAGTTGAATCCTCTTGAGAACCAATTGAAATGGTTCATACCCCAATCAGGACACGGAAACACCAACGTGAGAGATCTGCATCTTCTCACCACAACCTGCATTGTTGGGCAATATCATTAAAGTTGAGGCTTAGTCTAAGAGGATTTTAACCTCCAAATTAGTCTTCTAGGAAAATAATACCTCATAACCGTCCCGAAAGCACTTGAATATGTGAATTATGCAGCTTGATTCTACATAAAACCATTGGACTGAACTCGAGTCTCCATAACATAGCATCACCCCTATCCTTGCTTATCTTCCTTCTCATACTTCAGTAACCTATATTCCAAGAAAACAATTAGCTGCTTCAACAAACTAAAAAAACTATCACTAGGAAAGGCATTACCAAATGAACGCTACAACATGAGATCAACTAGTTATCCGCTGAATCAATTAGTACTGAATCATGCCGTAATGTGCCAGTGAGGGACCTCCATCTTTCCAAAGTAGTCTTGACACCAAAACTCTCACAAAGCAATTACAACGTCCAGCTCCGCCTACATTCCTGATCCAAAATAAATGGTCCAGTTACACGGGCGCTTCACTCCTAATCTCACAACAGAACCGCCTCCACATATGGTTCCCTTTGGGTTTCATCTCCCATATCAAAATGACATCGTTTCTTTTATCATGTATAGCATATAATATTTTATCTTGCTATTTTGAACGTCCATAATGAGCATCAATGGAACAAATCCACCTTGCACAGCATAAAAATTCTAATGCTTAAATGATTATAATATAAAATCAGAAAATGATTTTTTCAGATGGGATGAATTTAATTGACAGTCTGCCCTTGGTCAAATTTGAGACGTAAATCTGATCATTGAATACAAAATGGCCAGAGAATCTTGTGAAGAAAATATAGCAGTGCATCAGAACATGCTAATTATTTACCATGAAAAAGAATGGTCAAGGGATTGAGATAACTGGAGTTAGGGGATTTCCTGAAGAGTACATATGGCTTCATTGGAGCAATTGATCTTCCAATTGACCATCCTCATGGAAAATATGAAATAAAAAGTATCTGCACAAGCGAACAAACATAACCACATACATTTCAAGGGAGAAACCAATCATTCTTCAAAAGTAGTACTTAGAAAAATCATTCTTTGAAGTATTTGCAGCCGTTAAGAATATTTTTAGATCAGGAAAAATGAATCCTCATTTAAATAGAACCTACATTACTCTAGTTCCAAAAATTCCTAACCTAGAAACTCTAAATCAATTTCGCCCCATTAGTTTGTGCAATTTTGGCCTAATAAAATCATATTCAAGGTAATGGTGAATAGACTCAAACCTTGGTTATCAAAATTGAAAGCTCAAGAGCAAAGTGGATTTGTGATGGGGAGACTTATCCAAGACAATATCATGATAGTGTAGGAAGTGTTGCATCAACTAAGAGCAAAGAAGAGGAGGAAAAAATTCCTAGCGTTTTTAAACTTGATACGAAAAAGACGAATGACAGATTATGATGGGACTTGTTGGAGGCATACTTAAGAAAACTGGGCTTTGATAAAAAGTGGATTACATGGGTTATGCAATGTGTATCTTCAGTCTCATTCAGTGTTAAATATAATCGGAATCCTCTCCCTTAATTCCAACCTTCCATTGGACTTTGGCAAGGTGATCCTTTATCCCCTCATCTCTATATTTCTGTAGCAAACGTATTCTCTCTTATGATGAAGAAAGTAGTGGAGGATGGCAGTATAAAGGATATTAAGCTCAACTCTTTGTCCCCTACCATATCAAATCTCCTATTTGCAGATGATTCCATCTTTTTTTTAGATGGGAGAATTCAAGAATGCCAATCTATATCAGATGTAACATTAGCATTGTTTTCCTACTGGATAGGAGATAAACCTAAACAAATCAGGAATACTCTTTAGCTCAGGTTGTCCACAGACCATAAGAGCCAATATGGCTTATGAACAGTGTGTCCCTGAACTGGATAAAACAGAAAAATACCTTGGAATTCCTTTGGATTGGGGAGAGTCTAAGAAGAATATGTTTTGCCTGGATACTTGGAAGGGTTAACAAAAAATTGGAAGGTTGGGAGGAATCTTTAACTTCTAAAGCAGGACAGGAGATATTAGTAAAAAAACAGTGATCCAAACTCTTCCTCAATATGCAATGTCAATTTTCAAGATTCCCATTTTCATATGTAAAGTGATTAAACACAGAATGGCAGAATTTTAGTGGAAAATCAGAGAATCTCACTTTGGTATTCATTGGAAGAGTTGGGATTTCTTGAAGCAAAGGAAAGACAATGGAGGCATTGGATTCAAAGATTTACTTTCTCTTAACAAAGCTTTCTTAGGAAAGCAAGCCTAGAGATTAATGCACTAGTCTTGCTATTTATGGGGTCAAATTTTTAAAGGGATTTCCTTCACAAAATGGAGGTTCTGGGCATGCTAGGAAAGGGCACAGACCCTCTTGGGGCTGGCAAAGCTTACTAAAGGGAAGAGACTCAATCTTAGAACCTTCAATATGGACAGTGGAAACAGGAGAAGCAATCGGTATCATAGAGGACAGATGGTTCTAAAGAGGTGTAATTGGAGGGCCAGCCAATAAAAATGACCCACAACTGGTAGTAGAGGTTATAAACCACAAGGAAAATTCCTAGAATGAACCTCTTCTTTGAAATATTTTTGAAGAGGACATCGTGAAGGAAATTTTGGCTATTCCTCCAACAACCCACTCTGTTCAATACAAACTGGTATGGAGATATTCATCAATAGGAAATTACTTAGTAAAGAGTGTCTACTACAACATAAGACTTACTGAGAATACCCAAAAAGCTCCAATGGCTTCCTCATCTTTCTTGGCTCCTCAGGCTTTATGGAATAAGACCTGGAAAATGCAAACAATCCCTAAAATTAAGTTCTTCCAATGGAATCCACGTCAAAATAGTCTACCCACGACGAAGAACTTACGCAAGTGAAAAATAGTATCGGATCCTTACTGCTCACTGTGTAAAGACCAGGTGGAATCCCAAGAGTGTCTCCTTCTCCTTTGTCCTTGGACACGAGACATATGGGTTCAACCATTCCTAAACATTCAGGTTTCTTCCTAGGGGTCAAGTAGAATAGAGATATGGCTAACGCAATTCCTAAAAAACACAGAAAACCCACCTTCTCTGGCGCTTGTAGCGACCATCTTTTGGCTTATTTGGACTTCCCGTAACGACTTCAAGCAACCACAGGGAGCTCTAACTTCTCTCGGCAATTACAAGAGATGGAATTCAAAGCAGAAAATCGGACCTTGACGCTCCCACCTCTTCTAAGAACTGGAAACCCCTAAAGGTCGGATCTTTAAAGGTCAAATATTGATGGATCCCTTTGTTGAAAGCTCCATGGAAGGGGCAATCACCTGCATTATTCAAAACTTAGAAGGGACGCTTGTGGATGCGCACACAATTATCTCCCAATGCCTTGATCTGTCGTCCAGCTTCTCACAGCTGCGTATCACCCATTGCCATCGTGAAACCAATTCCATTGCGGAGGGACTGCATTTCTTCCCCTCCCCAAATCTTGTTGGATTTACTTTGTAAGGATGCCCAATTCATGGGCCCTGCGTTTTCAAATTGAATAAAAGTTAATCAATCAATGACCCCAACAAAAAAGAAAAAAGAGGTAGGAAATGTTGATGGAAATGGCGATACATCTCGACAATTAATTTTGTGACCTGCTTTATTTACCTTTGAAAGGACATGTGAATCGTTTCGACTTGTGGCCAAAGCGCTTTGACTGATCGAAGTTGTTTCTCTGCTGCAGTAGCGCAATGAACGATATTCCAACAAGTTGCATCGCCGGATGGCTTTCAGAATTTTGACGCGGCGATTCCTGGAGCATCATCCGAAATTGGCCCCCCATCATTCCGTAAGACCACCGAAATTCGACAGGTGTGGACAATTTGTTGAGGCCTTGTAGTTAATCCCTCATTTTAGCTTTCTGAAAAGTTATTGGGAATGCTGAACCAAATAGGGCCTTTCTCCATACCTTGAACATCGCCAAGCTTTGGACACCTTTTGAGGCTCACGGAGTTAAGGTATCGAAGAGCAAGACGGGCGGTATTGTTTCAATGGAATCGCACCCCTCGATAATCAAAGATACCAAAATTTTCAACCTATCAAGGCATTTAATGTCGACTAAATTTTTGCAGTCACGGACAATTAATTTCCTAAGATGTGTTAATTGTGAAATGTCGAGTCTTTCAAGGGAGTGACGGGAATCAATACGCAGTATATCCAAGTTTTTCAATCTGCCAAGACATTGAACTTGAAATGGATCATCATTCATGAATGGAGCATGTGACTCTGCTCTGTCCAATCTTCTCAAAGACTCTAAATGTTCAAGGCCCTTGAGGTTGGACAACTTATTGCATCCACCTATAGATAGGTTTCCTAAAGATTTTAATCCTTCTAGACCCTTGATTTCTATTAGCTCACTGCACCCTTGGATACTTAATTTCAGCAAGAGTTTCAAACTCGACAAACTTGGCAACTCTTCCAACTTGCAACACCAGGAGACACCAAGCTTCAAGATGAGATAGCTAGTATAAGCACCTAGAGGGGGTGAATAGGTGCACAAACAAATTCTCGAGATACGGAAGCGATTCTAGGCAATCGATAGAAAGGAAAATACGATCAAAGTAAAGTAAAGGTTAGGGAAGAGAGAATTGAACACAAGATTTATAGTGGTTCGGCTTATCCCAAGCCTACGTCCACTCTTCCGCACTGACAACCCACCGGCTGGATTTCACTATGAACAAAAGAGAAGTTACAGCACAGCTTTTCCTTGATTCCACAGTGTAGATGTTCTACCACACTTCCTCAAGGTTTCTCACGAATATAGACTCTCTTTTGTTTACACGATTTTGCTCAACAAATGAATTGACTAAGAACAAGGAGTTTCAGACTCTGGAATTCTTCTATCGTGCACACTCTCGAACAACTGGAACGTCTTCCTTATATACTCCTTCATGCCATCATACCCGTTGGCACTTACCAAAGGAATTCCTCTAATCTACCCGTTGGACGGAATCAATTAGGAAGATCATTCGAGCTATTAAAGGAACATGTCGATAACCCATCAATCCTGTTCGCCCATACAATTAGGATCTCGATTTCCATAAGTAGAACCTTCCAAGTATACTTTGCCAATCATCGGATCCTTAATCATTGAATCAATTATGATCAAATAAAGGATTCCGTTATGTCATATCCAGCTAAGAGATCTTCTCCAGTCGATAAGGCCGCATCCTTAATGAAACATCAAGTTCTGGATAACCTTTCTTCAACGGATTAGAAACTGTCAATGAGGATAGACTTTGAGTCTTGAGTCTGGCTGTTCGGAGGTCTTCAAATTTTAAATAGCAGAGTCTGCAAGCCTTCAAACTAGACTGATGGAAACGTTTTGTCAACTTCAAAACACTTCAAGAGGATTTCTCCAACAATCTCCCCCTTTTTTATGGTGACAAAACTTTCCTGCAGATTTAGAAAACTTTGACCTGCAAAACATTTCTCAAACACATATGCATATCTTATAGAGATGAATGGCTAAATGAATAATACTAGAATCATAAACTACAGAAAATAGGTTAGTCCAAAGATGCAATAAAGCCATCCATAAGATATCAATAGTAGTTAATAATAAGCAGTCAAATCCAAATCCCAAATTTAGTCCACATCCAGCACACACATGACTCACAAGTCAATTCAAAACAAAGCACAAACCAAACAAGCCAAAAGATCAACAAATTTAAGTTCAAAGTTTTTCAAGTCTCACAACTCTCCCCCTTTTTGTCAGCATAAAAAATTGAGATGAAAATGGAGTGGAGTCAAGAATGCTTGGGAACACAAACAAGCTAGAAATCTCCCATCGACTGAACGATGCCTTCCAGCCTTTTCAAGTCTTCCTTCGGTTGTGCAACATCCTCACCCTTAGCATTAGCCTCGAATCAAGAGAAAGGGCTTGGATTTGATCATTTAATGAACCCGAAGAAACTTGTCCTGCATTCTGCAAGTTCTGAACTTCACATCCCAATGCATATATCTGACCTTGCATCTCCAAGAGAATATCCATTACTCTGCGAAAGTCTGCTGAATTGTCGGTCTGCGTACTGGCGTTGGCACGATCTGATGGAGTAAATGCAGACGATGGTAGATCAGCATAATCACGCAGATTTGGCAAAGAAACATCATGACCTTCCTCAGGAAACTGAGAGGCATAAATATCCTCTGGATCTGCTGGGGATCGACCGACTCCCTCATCGGTGCGGGATTCGAGGACATTCCTCTTTTCTCTTGGTCTCCCCCGTGTTCATGCCTTCGGGTGGAGAGTGCTCCTCATGTTCTCCTTCTTCTTGATCTCTTTTCTCTTCTTATTCTTTTTCAACTCTCTTTTTCTCAGCATCTCTTTCTTCTTCTTCTTCTCTTTCCTCCATTTCTTTTTCCTCTCGCTTCTTTCTCTACTCTTTCTTCGTCTCTTTGTTCGACTCTTTCTCCGGAATGTTCGACCGAGATTCTTCAAAGCAGAAATAGTGATGTTTTCTCATCATCTTCATCCTCAACGATGAGAGCTCTTCTTCTTTTGGATGGAGCATCCATGGGCTCCTTCCCTTTTCTTTTTCTTGCAGAAGAGAATTGATGAGATTTGACTGGAGTCTTCTCCTTAAATTTCTCCAATGCCTTGCTTAGTTCCTTCAGATGCATCTTAGTCACCATTTTCAGTCCTACCACCATATGATCGCACGATCGAGAACAAAGAATTTGCGGAGGCTGAATGTTCAGAAGTCTGAATAACTTCGTCACAAGACCTGGATAAGGAAGTTGACCTCTGTCCTTCATCACAGCTCTATACATGTGGAACATAATAGTGTGAGGAAGTGAAAACCTTTTCCTAGTGATGATGGCATACATTAGCTTTGCCTCTGAACTTGAAACATCAGTCTTGGAAGTTGATTTCGGTCTGAGGCAATTGATTACAATTTTGTGCAGCAAGATGTTGAATGCATTCATCCTTGAATAGGAAATCTTTTCCTCTGTTCTCCTGTCCTTAACAAATTCCAGTATAGTACGAGCAATAGAAACTTTGATCCGTTGATATCTTCCTCTCTCAACTCCTAACACATCTGCCAGCATATCCATATCCATTACAAAGTCTTGATCTTTGACACTGAAGGAGAATCTATTTGCATCCAAGAAACTAAGATTTGAATAGAAATATGCAGTTAGTTAAGGATAGGCCTCTGTGGTGTCAGAGCAGAATTTTTCAAGTTGAAGATGACCGAACTTTTCCCTCAAGTTCACATTCACAGCATCCAGAAAGTCAAAATCCACACTCCTAGGGTTTATCACCCCACGCTTCAGCAATTTTGAGTATAGATCCTTCTGTTCCTTCGATCTAAACAAGCCCTTTTTCCTCGATTTTCCGCCGCAACTCCCATTCTTGGTTGAAATTGGTTGTATAATTTGTCATCATCATTTCCATCTACCGGATTAAATCCCCAATCACGAGGATCACTTGGGATATTCGCGAGGGTTTCTTCTACCACCCATTTACGAGCGATTCCCAAACTTTCCATTTTTCGCAAAAAGATATATTCATTTCCATATCCTTTATCCTTAAGAAAATCATCCACATAGTTCAATGGAGTACCAATCCCTTTTAAAGCACGATACAGCTTATAAATAAAAGAGGGCCTTTGAACTCTTACAAGATCTGCATCTTCAATGATTTCTTCATTTTGATGATGATCAACATCTTGAGGACTAGATGGAGAGAGAATGACGCTGCTGAGAATGTTGTGGGCTCGCTGCTGATTTGGAGACACTTCTTCTTCAGTGAGATCGGTGCGTAGGCCCCTCACTCATTCGCCGTGGTCCCCCGCTTTGCGATCCTCGAAGACTTTCTTGAAGACAACATCTTTCTTAGTATTTGAAAGATTCCTTGCTTGACTTTCCCAAGAAAGATGACAACTTTTTCAAGATTAAATAAGAGAGGAAAACGGGAATGGAAGATTGGTGCTTTTAGGTTTTGGAGTTAAGCGAAGAGAAACGATCGTATATAAGACAGTCGAAAGGAGGGGATACCAATCGTCATAATGGAAAGTGAAAAGATGCCTTTAAAAAAATAACTGCATTTTTCGAAAAATGGTCATTTCAAAATAACTCCTTTATCTAAAGGAAACGTTGCAATAATCTCGTCAATTAAAGATAGCGGTTGAGATAACAATAATCAACACGGTTGATGAACGTACCTTTTCAAGATGAAGTTAGAGAGAGAATAACTTACAGTCAAAGTCTTGCAGTCAAAGTCTTATTTGTCTGAGTCTGAGAGTCTCTAGACTTTAACTTCTTCAAACCTCAAAATGTTGAGTTTGGAACGGATAATTTCAAATTGATTTTTCTCCAAAGGCTTTGTAAATATATCCGCCGCTGGTTCTTTGAGTCAACAAACTGAATTGTAATTTCTCCATTTTGAACATGATCTCTAATGAAGTGATGTCGTATCTCTATATGCTTTGCTCTTGAGTGAAGAATTGGATTTTTGGTGAGATTGATTGTGCTGGTGTTGTCACATTTAATCTCCGTGCATGAATCTTCAATTCCAAAGTCTCTTAGCTGTTGTTTTATCCACGAATTTGTGAACAACAACTACCAAGAGCTACATATTCTCGCTTCAGCTGAGAGCTACTATACTTTGCTTCCTTGAAAACAAGACACCGGCCCCGCCTCCAAGTAGTTGATGTGTACCGAGGTGCTCTTTCTATCAACTCGCATCCGGCTAAGTCTCGCGTCGAGTACCTAAGAAGAGTAAAGTCTCCCCTTTTAGGATACCGTAGACCAAGGCTTGAAGTTGATGCAATATATTTGATAATACGCTTTGCAGCATTTAAATGTGATTCTTTAGGGTCTGCTTGAAATCGGCACAAATGCAAACACTAAACAACATGTCGTCTAGAAACAAGAAGATAAAGAAGTGAACCGATGATACTCCCCGTATAACTTTTGGTCGACTTTCTTTCCTCCTTCATCTTTATCTATCTTCAAGGAACTTGACATTGGTATATCGGCCTTTTTGCAATTGTCCAGACCAAACTTCTTCACAATATCATTAGCATATTTTTCTTGATGAATAAAAGTTCCTTCCTTCAGTTGTTTTACTTGAAGTCCAAGAAAGAAGGTTAACTCACCCATCATGCTCATTTCAAATTCTTCCTGCATAGTCTTAGAAAATTTCTTGCACAGACTTTCATGAGAGGATCCAAAAATAATATCATCGACATATATTTGAACAAGTAGAAAATTCTTGCTTTCTCTTTTAATGAAAAGAGTAGTGTCTACTTTACCTTTAACAAATCCATTTTCAATTAAGAACTTACTCGTCACGTCGTACCAAGCTCGAGGTGCTTGTTTTAAGCCATATAAAGCCTTTTGAGTCTCGAATACGAGTCCGGTTTCCTTGGGTCTTCAAACCCGGAGGTTGTTCCACATAGACTTCCTCTTGGATGAATCCATTTAGGAAGGCATTTTTGACATTCATTTGGAATAACCTGAAATTCTTATAACAAGTAAAAGCAAGTAATAATCGAATTGCTTCTAACCTTGCTACTGGTGCGTAAGTCTCGTCATAGTCTATCCCTTCTTCTTGTGTGTATCTCTTGGCCACGAGTCTTGCCTTGTTTCTTATAACTTTTCCTTTCTTGTTCATTTTGTTTCTGAAAACCCATTTAGCTCCAATAACATATTTACCTTTTGGTTTATGAGTCAATTCTCAGACATCATTAATGCTGAATTGCCTGAGCTCTTCTTCCATAGCTTCAATCCAGCTTTCATCGATAAAGCTTCTTCTATGCTTTTGGGTTCTATTTCAGAAACAAGAGCCACAAGACTAGACTCTTCGCGCCTTTTGGATTTTGTGCGAATTCCTTCATTGATGTCGCCAATAATGAGATCTTTGGGATGACCGGACTTATGTTTCCATTTGCTGGTTAATTTGTCGATTGATGGTCACTTCCTTCACTTGAATCTTCAACAGTCACTTGTTGCTGGTCCTTCAAAGTCTGAGATATTTTAGACTTTGTAGAGTCTGGAGCAAGTTCAGATTCTTCAAGATGAGTCTGAATGGATTCATTTTGCATAGAATCTTGAATTTAACATTCATTGATTCTTCCACTGTTTGAGTCTTCTTGTTGTAGACTCGTACGCTTGCTTGTGGTTGAATATTCAAGGAAGATGCCTTCATCTGATTTTTCTTCAAACTTACCAACTCGATCATTTGCATTTTTCAGTATAAAACATTTGCATCCAAATACATGAAAATATGAAACAATAGGCTTCTTTTCTTTGAATAGTTCATAGGGTGTTTTTTCTAGAATAGGCCTTAGAAAAACTCTATTTATAATGTAACATGCTGTAGAAACTGCTTCAGCCCAAAAATGTGAAGAGATTTTACTTTCAATTAAAAGAGTTCTAGCCATTTCTTGAAGTGATCTATTCTTTCTTTCCATAACTCCATTTTACTCGGAGTATATGGAGAGGAGAATTCATGCTGAAAACCAGATTCATCACAAAATTTTGTAAAATCATGATTTTCAAACTCACCTCCATGATCTATTCTTATACTCGAGATAACGTATCCTTTTTCATTTTGAACCCTTTTAGCAAAATTTTCAAAGTAAGAGAAAGTTTCAGACTTATTTGCCAAGAAATATACCCAAGTAAATCGTGAGTAATCATCCACAATTACTAGGCAGTATTTCTTACCTCCAATGCTTTGTGTTCAGGTTGGTCCAAAAAGATCCATATGCAGAAGCTGCAGTACATGGTTAGTGGAAACTTAATTTATTGGTTTAAAGGAATTGCTTACATGTTTTCCCAATATACATGGTGTACATAGATCAGACTTTTGGTATGATAAATTGGGTAGACCACGAACAAGCTTCTTTGTTGAGATTTTGGCTATTTGCTTCATATTGACGTGCCCAAGCTTTCGTGCCATAAGTTTGCTTCGTCTTGGATTGAGATTAGACATTGTGATTCATCTGGTTTTACATCCAAGAGGTAGATATTTCTATGTCTTCGACCCGTGAATGACTGAGTAGAATCTTTACTAATTCCTGAACATATTCCCTCTTGAAAGTTGATTTTGAAACCAAGTATCACATAGCTGACTAATACCGAGCAAATTGTAATTAAGCCCTTCCACTAAGGAAACATTGCTGATTGTGAGATTTCCAATCTTTACAGTTCCAAATCCCACGATTTTTCCTTCGCTGTTTCCTCCAAAAGAGACTTTTCCACCATTTACTCGAACAAGCTTTATGAAGTAATTTGAGTCTCTTGTCATATGTCTTGAGCATCCACTATCCAGATACCATTTTACCTTTTTCTTGATAGTGACCTGCATTTAAAAAAGAAACTCAAACCTTCTTTGGTACCCATATTTTCTTGGGTCCATTGGTGTTAGTATGATATGCCGTTTTTGCCCATGCCTTTTAATGGGTTTCCAAATCATAGGACATTCTTTTTCAAAATGATCTGCACTATTGCACTTTGAGCATCTGAGAGTATTGCGACCTACTAGTTTTACAAAGATCCTTTTAAAATGATTTTTGTAAGCATCTCTTGTGGGTTTTTGTTTGATTCGTTCCTTTACTTTAGGAAAATCAATTAAAGGAATGGTTTTAGCAGCATTCCCAAACCAGATTGATTGAAATAAGGTCTTTGAACAGAGAATTTTTTCCAGTTTCTCGCATCCTATAGAAAATCTTTTGGAAATGTTTGAGATATCACTTTTCAAGAATGCATTTTCTTTTAAAAGATTATCTTCATTTTCTTTAAGAGAAGAAATATTCTTGTCTAAACAATTCACTTTTTCTTTCAAAATATTTTCCTGTTGTTTTAGAGCAGAATTTTCCTTCTTGAGTTCGGAAATTCTTTTAAGAGAAGTCTTAAGACTAAAACACAATTCATCAATGTGTTTTGAAACCTTAATAGGGATTTTGAAGTTACTTACCTCAAATTCGCTTTCAATCTGAATCTATCTCAGAATTTGAATCTGAATCCGATTGTGCCATCGACAAATATTGGCATAATCATCTTTACTTTCTTCACACTCGTATCACTCCATGTTTCAGCTTTAAGAGCTTTTCGGTGCTTTTCAGTTTTTCCTTTCTTCTTCCTCAGAAGAGGACAGTTGGGTCTGATGTGTTCCTTTTTCTTACATTCAAAGAAGACTACATCTTTGTTTGATTCATCATTCTCAACAGACTTAGTCTGTTGCTTTTGAGAACTTTGTTTCTTTGGATTGAATCTTCTTCTTTTTCTGTTCAGCTTTCTGAATCTTCTTATCATGAGAGCAAGTTCATCATCATCCATATCGTCTTCGAACTGTAACATCGAATCATCATTAGATTTTAGTGTAATGGATTTCTTACCTTTAGGGTCTTCATCTTCATTGATTCGTTCCACTTCATAAGATTGAAGAGTTCCAACCAACTCATCAACATATAGTGGCATGATTCTTTGGGTCTCTTTGATTGAGGTCTTTATGTGATTCCAATCCTTGGAGAGTCCACGCAGTAGCTTGTTTACTTTCATGGGATCAAAAATTGGTTGACCTTGATTTTCAAGACCATTCACAATATCTGTAAAACGACTAAACATATCAGTTATAGATTCTCCTGGTTTCATTTTGAAGGCTTCATATTGGCCGAGGAGAATGTTGATTTTAGTCTATTTCACTCGATCGGGTCCTTCATAGGTAATATGTAATCTATCCCAGACTTCTTTGGCTGTAACACAAGAAGATATTCTGTTATATTCAGTAGGGGATGAAGCACAATATAAGGAATAAATTGCTTTTGCATCAAGAGATTGTCTCTTGATTATCTCTTCTGAGTCATTTCGCTAGATTCAACAGCATCTTTTCCTCTTTCTGAGATAGATGCAGCTTTAGGAATGATTCATTTTTCTACAACGTCCCATTCCAGAGGATCCTTTGATCTTAGGAACGCTTTCATCTTGTTTTTCCATATGTTGTAATCCTTTCCATCAAAGTAAGGTGGTTTGGTATTGCTTTGCCTTTCTACCAGCCCTGGAGCCAACATACTAGCCATGTATCTTTAACTCTGAAGTAAAACACTTCAAACAAAGTGAGTACACAAGCTCTGATACCAATTGAGATAGCTAGTATAAGCACCTAGAGGGGGTGAATAGGTGCACAAACAAATTCTCGAGATACGGTAGCGATTCTAGGTAATCGATAGAAAGGAAAATACGATCAAAGTAAAGTAAAGGTTAGTGAAGAGAAAATTGAACACAAGATTTATAGTGGTTCGGCTTATCCCAAGCCTACGTCCACTCTTCCGCACTGACAACCCACCGGCTGGATTTCACTATGAACAAAAGAGAAGTTACAGCACAGCTTTTCCTTGATTCCACAAAGTAGATGTTCTACCACACTTCCTCAAGGTTTCTCACGAATATAGACTCTCTTTTTGTTTACACGATTTTGCTCAACAAATGAATTGACTAAGAACAAGGAGCTTCGTACTTTGGAATTCTTCTATCTTGCACACTCTCGAACAACTGGAACGTCTTCCTTATATACTCCTTCATGCCATTATACCCGTTGGCACTTACCAAAGGAATTCCTCTAATCTACCCGTTGGACGGAATCAATTAGGAAGATCATTCGAGCTATTAAAGGAACATGTCGATAGCCCATCAATCCTGTTCGCCCATACAATCAGGATCTCGGTTTCCATAAGTAGAACCTTCCAAGTATACTTTGCCAATCATCGAATCCTTAATCATCGAATCAATTATGATCAAATAAAGGATTCCGTTATGTCATATACAGCCAAGAGATCTTCTCCAGTCGATAAGGCCACATCCTTAATGAAACATCAAGTTCGGATAGCCTTTCTTCAACGGATTAGAAACCTGTCAATGAGGATAGACTTTGAGTCTTGAGTCTGGGCTGTCCGGAGGTCTTCAGACTTTAAATAGCAGAGTCTGCAAGCCTTCAGACTAGACTGATGGAAACGTTTTGTCAACTTCAAAACACTTCAAGAGGATTTCTCCAACACAAGATTCTTGAAGGAAGCATTGGGATGGATTCAAGCAATTCGCAGAACTGAATACTGAGCTCTTTTAGATGGATTAAATGAGAAAGTTGAGGTAATGTGTGATTCTGACAGGTGACTTCCAAAACTGATAAGCTGGCAGGAAGATCACAATTAGATAAATCAAGGTGTTGTCGAGAAGACGGGCTAGTGACGCTATCCAGGCATTCAATAACTTCCTCAACTTCCTCGCGCATGGTCCAAATATCTTCGATATAAGAAAGTTTCCCCAATCGAAGGATCTTCAATGAAGACAACCCATTTATAGGGACTTCCCCTCCCAAACTTTTGCAACCTGAGGCATCTAATTCTTCAAGATTGCCCAACTTGCTAATAGTACTGGGTAAACTACTCAATTTTCTACACCTAGCAATATTCAAAATTTTCAAAATTTTTAAGTCCCCAATGGATTAAGGTAATTCCGAAATTTCTGCATTTGTCAAATGTAGTTTAGTCAATAATTCTAACTTCCCAATTGAATGGGGGATATGATTTAAACGATAATCATAACCCCAATACCAATGAGTCTCTGAATTACCATCTTCTTTAGGTCGATACTCGTCGCCTAATAATAGGCATTGTAATTTCACAAGGGATCCAATGCTCCCTGGAAATCCTTCGAAACTAGGGCAAAATCTCAAGTCGAGGGTCAATAAATTTACCAGATGGCTAATTGAGTCGGGAAGTCCAACCAATGAGACGCATGCCTGGACACTAAGTATCTCCAGCTTCTTCAGAGAACTTATCCATGGAGGAATTTCCTCTATACGAACTTTATCTATTATAAGTTCCTTCAGTTCTTCCAATTGACTCATTTCTTTAGGCAGCTCTTGGAGTTGCCTACATGTTGACAAGTTTAAAGAAACGAGGTTCCTCAAGTTACCCAATTGTGAGGGCAACTCCCTAAGATCCCCACAGTCACTCAAGTTCAAGGAAACGAGGCACTTAACGTCTCCGATTGAAGAGTTGATTTCCTCCAAATTATGACATTTTTCCATAATTAGTATCTCTAAACTTTTAAGCGCGGAGAGATTAGGGGTTCTCTTTAAATGAAGGCAGTGAAAAAGATTGAGAACTTTCAACCTCTCCATCTACAAGAAAGAAACATGTTCCAAGATTAGTTGTTGGAGATAGAATGATTTATCATCGAAATGTAACAAAAGAGAAAGCATTTCTCATCTTTACCTTGATCGAACTCCATCCTCCCCAACATTCGCTAATATTACCATCCGATAAATCAAGCATGATTAATTTCTCCAAATGAACATTAATTGCCTCGAAAGAGTTAGGACATTCCTCCCACTCTAGCCATCTTAATTCAGAAAGTGAATCCTCAAAATCTCCAACAAAATTCACTTTACTTAGATGAAGGAACTTCAGGTAAGGCATTCTTTTGGAGTTCCATCGCTTCATGAACATGCTTGAACCATATTCGTCCAAAGATAGTGCCTCAATATTTTTATTTTCTTCCTTAAAAAAAAAAAGAGGATAGTAAATATCAGTACAGGGCATTCCTTGATGTTGAAATGAAGAAAAAAGTGTCATTAAACAAGGAATGGCATACTGTTTATTAGCATACGTCCACATGCTATTTTGGCCGATGCGTTCTCTCTCCACTTATAGAGTCTATGTGATCTTTTTATAACTACACAATCGTGTTGTATGTCAATTTTCACTTGCACGCCACAAATTTTAGTGATCTTACGTAAAATTCCTCCATGAAAATAGTCTATGTTTCTTATAAGTGGGACCAAGTATTGGGTAACACTCGTAGCATTGACTACCAAGTATTCCTCCACCGGAGCACACATGGTGTCCCTTTGCAATTGTGAGAACCGTTGCACTTTTGGACAAGAAAAAGTACCCAATCGGATTTATTACAAGCATTTCTGCATTCGTAAAGCATGACAACTTACTTCCCTTCCATTCATGAAATATTGTTCATTTTGGCATATGGCTAATGGAAATGAGAGTGTTTGGTCATTTTTTTTCTCAAGAAGCGCAACTCTTTGTGTATTTATTTCTTTTTCAATAGACAATTTTTGTGCAATTGAAGCAGTATCTTTTCGTTTCATCGAAAAAGGAATAGACTTTCAAATTAAAACGCAACTAAGAGAAGAATAATTGACAGAACCTCTATTTTTAAAAATTGGTTATAAATTTAAAAAACACATTACGGCCAATAAAAATACCATCATTTAGTGCACAAAGACCTATAAAAGTAGGTTAACAAAAGTTCCAATTACGCAATCACATTAATGACGTGCATCTATATTGGAAATTTCATTAGTCTTTCTTTTTTTACCTTTAGGTATTGTCCTTTCATTATATACCCTTTTACAATTCCATAGGGATGTCTCTCTCTTTCCCCAATTATCTCTTTATTTGCATTTTGCGCGACCAAAACTTTCCAGAAATCCACAGATTGCTAGAGAAGAAAGAAATTGAGCTTGACGTTTCAATTTTGGAGATTCAAGCTCGAAAAGATCAAAGATCAACACTAATCCTTAGATGAGCGCTGAGCGCACTGGTCAATCCATCCTTCCATTTGCGCCAATTGAAAGATATCAATTATCGAGCAGGTAGTCTTCTATCTATTAGAGTTTCTATTTTTATCCCAACAGTTTTACTTCTCTCTGACAACCTAATACTTTAACAAATTATCTTCGTGCATTTCCTTTGTTCTTTGATTTGGTCAATCTTTGCTATAGTGAAAAAAGATGCTTTTGGTGCCGGTTTGCCATGAGAATCAAGATACAAATCAGCCTGATCTTACGAATTTGTAAGCGCATTTGTGCATTCACCTGTGCATGTAAAAATCTCTGAATTGGTATACCAGGTTGGCGATCGTTACTATTATTTTCCTATTTTTCCATTCTCTCATTTTTTGTTTTTTAATTTTCTTCTCTTGTTATCCTTTTTTATGAATTAAGGTTCCTTTGTTTTGCAAAAATAAATTATTTGAAAAATATTTTATTAAAAATAATTACTTGTATCGCTTACAAAAATAAATGAACAAAATATATTATCATTATCCGCGAAAATATTTAGACATAAATTATTGTCTAATTTTTTTTATTGACTAATTATATCAAGCAATACAAGTGATTATTTTTTAGGAAGATATTTTCCAAATAATTCATTTTTTGTGAAACAAGCGAAGCCTAAATATTGATTTTGCTCCTATAATCCTATCAAATCCAACTTCTAATATCTAACAACGGTATTTTATTTTTCAATCTTCTTCTTGTTCATGTGTGGGCGCCTGAAAGGCTCTATAAGTCCTTCCGAAGAAAGGCTCGCTCATTACACAATAAAGGTGGATATTGAACTACACTAAGTGCAGATAAATTGAAAACGAGTAAGATATAGTTTCTTTCACCTTTCACCAGTCCGTCACTTACTTCCTTCAGTCATTTATTTTCTTAATTTTGATCTTTACTTTTCAAATTTTTATTGAAAATTACTTTGTATAAACACGTGCAAAATCATGTTTGAATTGTTACTTCTCTTTTTTTTTTTAGCCGTAATTTACTGTTTTTTGATTTTGCACAATATTCATTAATGCTGAATTACGTGCTCAAAATAGCCATGTTTAGATCCGTGCACAACACGGGTACAAACACCAGCATAATATACGAAAGCAGGGTAAAACTAGCCTTATGTTATTGCATCACGAGTGGAAATACTATTAGTTCTCACCTTTCGTATGAATAAATATGATCGATCCACGAACACATGCAAAGCTCATAAATAAACCAAATACCTTAATTATGCCACTTAGTCTTCCAACATTATATTATTTAATTTGTTAATTTAACTATAACTTAGTCTAAATGACAATAAATCAAAATCTAAATTTGCAATTTAAATTTTAATTTGACTTTTTAAGGTGTATTAGTCCTATAAGTGACAAAATTAATTCTTATTTTCCATTAATTATAGAGTGAGAGTAATCCAACCATGTAGTGCTGTTTCAAGTTAGCAACTAAGAAATTATGTTAATAACATATTTATACGTTTCTAGATTATTAAAAAAATTGATAGATTTCAAGGTGCTTCTTCAATTACGATGATAACATTACCTGGGTGATACAATTAAAACCATTTTTTTCTATCTTACATTTACATTATCATATTTCATTTCCTTTGTAAACATGCGCAAGAAATTATAGAAAACAAATTGTATAAATTATTTATACATATAAAATCACTACATAAGATCTTAGTACTTTTACTCGAATAAATTCTTGAGTCGAAGCCAATAATTATTAGGTGCAGATAATTTTACTGAAATCCTTACATTTTGTTCTTATTCTTTTTGTCATAAAGTAGAACCTGCATATATTCGATGATGATCAATGACGAAGTTCCTGTTATTTGGTCAAAAAATATAAATTAATTGGCATAAATTTATAAAAAACTTATATGCATTTTATAATATTTTCCGATATTATCTTACTTAAATGATATTTGAATAAGTAAATCTCCAAACCTGGGTGACGCTAGGATCTTCAACTTGTAGGGTAGTAAGAAGCACTGAAGCAGTACAAAACTGCTAGAAAATGGTGTTAAGACAGCAAAAGAGCGATATAGACAGAGCTAATAATACCCAATTTTAATACCCCTCTTCAGAGCCTTTTTTATGCATCAAGAGATGAGCGGTGGAATAGTCACGACTGCAAACTTTTCATGAAGTAAATGCCAAAATTGGATGCAGCTTTGCCCAAGAAAAAGCTAACAACATGTTGACACTAATCAAAGATGTAGAATAAAAGAACAATAAGAATGATAACATGAGGGATTACTGTTATAGAACATGGGAGAGGCCAAAAGTAGACATGATTGTTACCTTACTTCGTTGAACTGTTATGGCTTCCTCGTCTCATAGTCTGCTACATTTCCAAGGCTTCTTATTTGCTGGACAGGCAATAGCTCTACCTAAATCTCTCGAGTGATCATGCATTCTCAACTCGTTGTTATCATCAATTTTCATTAACGAAAGTTCAACCATTCTTTCCAATCCGGAATTTGGGCAATATTGGAGATCCTCCCATAGGTAGGTGGGAAATCTTTTGTTGATTCCAATAAAGAAGCATGCTATGTCTAGAAACATCTGTTGTTGCTCATATTCTAATGAATCATAACTTATCCTCAACTTTTGTTGTACATCCGTATCAGGCACCTTCCTCAATTTCTCCAGTGTCTCTTTCCATATGCTTTGACATTTTCCTTTGAGAAATGAACCTATAATCACGAGAGATAAGGGAAGCCCTCTTGTGGTGGCAACAATACGATTAGAAAGAGCCGCAAGTTTTGTTGGAGGTTGTTGCCCTTCAAATGCACATCTACTGAATAGAAGCAAAGAGTCTTTGAGATTCATTTCTTCAAGTTTATACTCTTTATATTCAGACTTCGAGAGGGCCTTATCTCGACATGTGATAATGATCCAACTTCCCAACTTGAATCTACAACCTCCAATCAAATTATTAAGATGGTCTCGATGATCCACATCATCAAGAAGAATAAGTACCTTCTTTTTTCTACAAATAAGTCGTATCATTTCAATCCCAGAGAAATGCTCACTATGGCCACTTCTTTTTGTTAAGTTTGATATATGTAGAGATTGGACATACTTCATACCCTTGCTTTTAATTGTTTCTCTAATATCATTGAGAAAGCTATGGCACTCAAATTGGTCAGAAAGCTTTGTATAGATGGTCGTAGCCAGAGTTGTCTTACCAATGCCGCCAATTCCATAAATCACAATAATTTGAGCTTCAGAAGAAGCATTATTGGCTGATTTCATAGTTTGACCATCCCCCAAATTCATAACCCTAGCCACATGATCATCAATACTAACCAAGTCCTTAGGAAGAGATGGTAGAAAATCATGTTGATGCTTAATCATTATTTTTTTTACGAGCTTTTTTACTAATTCCCCTTCATGCCTGTCAAACAATAGAACAGACAATAGAACAGGTGAGAACTTATCGATGGCTCCACAAAATAAGGATTAAGAATGATAAATAGAAAATTTGTTCTTCTGACAACGGTATGTTAAAATAAGGTAGACGACGTACCCAGTTTTAGCAAATTTCTCTGATTCGATTACTTTACGACGGACTAATTCTCCGAGAGCTACCAGCCCTTTTCGGTTGACCTCTTCGTCAAGTTTATGCTCGTTGCGTCGGAACGCATCTCCAAATTTACCTTCCATGTCTCGCACATCACCGGGTGTCACCTTGTAAAGCACAGGATAGACTTTTTGTTCTCCACTTTTCACGCACTCCATTATCTGAAAGATCTCGCGGAGGCACCATTCGCTAGTAGCATAATTTTTTGAGATAACTGGGATTGAAACTTTAGAGCACTTGATTGCATTGAGAATCAAGTCAATTGACTCCCCAATCTCGAGGCTGTCATCATCTCTGAACACGAAATTTGGAAGGTGCAGGCCCTCTCGTACAAGTTCATGGTAGAGGTGATCAACGAAGCCTTTTCGAGTATCAAGACCTCTTAAACTCAAGAATACGTGATAATTGTTTCCAATCACATAGGCGTACGAAGCAGATGGCCCAGAATTCTCTTCGGAATCTGACAGCACATCGATCTCCTCTGGTGAGTCCGGAAGAGGCGATCCGCTCCCGCGCTCATCCGATGGTCTTTGTCGCTTCCAAATGGTCGAGCTCGAAGCTTCAGCATCTGGCTTGCGTTTCCCATCTTCCATTGCAGTGCACGCTCTCTCTCTCTCTCTCTCACTCTCACTCACAGAGACGCGACTATTATGGATGGATTTGAGCGGGGAATAATTTTAGGGCTATCTCTATGCTACACTTATAGCGGGGCAGGAAAAGAGGAAGAAGGGAAAGCAGGAGGCAAGGCATGATTACTCGACTATTATGTATATTTTAATCTCTCACAGTACGTTGGTCGTTTCATGTATTTCTTACATTCACACGTGGAATCTGGAGATAACTTCAAATTTGACTAAAAGCAACTCAGTCCTTGCCTTCTTGTGGTCCTCACTACCATTGGCCTTGACAACCTTCCCCATTGTTCCCATTGGCTCTCAGGAGTCTCCAATTTTGTCGCGGCTTGAGAATTGCGCTCGAATGGATCCTCCAACTCATGAATTATGTTCCGAATTGGACGTTACACTTCATATACGCGCTTCTTCCAATATTGTTAGGATTTCGTCAGTGACCGCAGTAAGATACTTGCTAAGCAATCAATCGAGAGAAATTTACATTTTTTGTTAACTGTTCATATGTAATGCAGAATTTTATTCGGTCATTGCAGTACTTGTACTCTCGTGTTAAATGGATATGGATGCAACATGCTCTTATGGGAGTGGGATTTTTACTTTAGTGAATGAACTTTCATCACTCCTGAGCCTTCTAAAAAAAAAAAAAGATAAAATGGGCCTTTTATATGATTGACACGGAATAAAATTAAATTTCTTCAACCCGCCATCGAATAAAATCGGTTCCTTGCATTATCACATGAAAGATAGTGAAAGATACGTCAATCAGTACTTATTATTTGGACAAATTTGAGTAGCACGTTGCGGTTCTATGTCAATTTACAGGATTTTTCCTTTCTTTTTCTTTTTAACATTTGTATTCTCTATTTAACAGATAATTTATTATATAAAAAAGGTATGATTTACCCTCACCCCTTTTAAGGATTTTCATCTAGAATTTATTAAATGCATCTCGAACTATGGGTTCAAAATCAAACTCGGGCTCCGTATCCACTTCCATTTTTGTTCATGATCTGATTAGTTTTAAGTGGAATTAAAACGCGAGAGAACAAAAGGATAGAGGGGGTAAACATCAATTCTTCTTTTCCCCGAAACCGTACCCACGACGAATCCCACCCCCACTGCGACGTATTCGAGGGACCATCCTAGTATTTTTTTTTTTCGATTTTCCGAATTTTCTCTGGGCCAGAACGGAAATTTCGGGAGCGGAACTATGCAGTCACAAATCACGCATGACTTGTGCGGCATGAGTAAGAGTCTGACGTCAGAGTTCTTTTCGCATTTTGATTAACGAAATGGTTTTTAAGGGCCAATTTGATAATGTACCGAACAGTATTTAATTTTTTGTTGGACTAAAAAAGAACAAAAATCTGTTTGGTAACTTTTTAATTCCTGATAATAGATTTAAAACAAAATTAAGAAATTGGAAAAAAAAAGTTACTTTTTATTCTTAGGAATAACTCCAAAATCAAGCCACATCATTTTTTTCTCTTTTTCTTCCTTTAGCCGGTCGCAAAAATATAATAAAATTATATAATAAATTATTAAAAAATTAAAGAAATTTTGAAAGATATAATAAAATTAGAACATAAAAATTATATTAAAAATATGATAAAATTACATAATAAAAGTATTAAAATATTAAAAAATTCAAATTCATAAAAATTTAAAGGTTGCATTAAATGCATTTCTATTCTAAGTATATAATTTTTTAGCAGTTATGAAATGCATTCAAATGCTCAGAAAATCATCTAGGGAATATAATAAAAAAAAATCATTTATGAGCAGAAATTATTATTTAAGAAAAGAATGGTTATCAAATACACCCTAAGACTCCCAAATATTGGCATCCTTAGTTTGAACTAAGAAGTTCTATTTGTTACCGAATCCTTTCGGATGTTAATAATTAAATAGTGAACACGTCAAAAGAATGTCATGAAGGCACCGATCAAGCATACTTAATTTGGAATGATTTTATATTACTGATGCTGCATGACACATGAATAGTTGACGGAAAATGTAAATTTCCCTCGTTTGATTGCTTAGCAAATACTGTGAATGCGGTCGCTGACCAAATCCCGATCAAAATTGGGGGAGGCACGTATATTTATTATGAAATAACTACCATGAACTGATGCAATTGATGTCATTAGATAAAATAAAGTGGGTAATTGACCTGGACTTAGTCGTTGCCTCCTAGGCATCATCCGGTGAATGGGAGTCAACAGACATGAGCAGATTTTATTCTTAAATATACACCACCAATTTCGTTAGCCCGTGCTACAGATGGAGGATCGTTTATGGTTTAAATTGTGTTAGTCTTTTTTGGCCACAAATTTAATATGATATCCAAAAAAGGACACAGATGAAAGAAAGAAAAGGACGTGGTAGCTATATTGCCGCTTCAATTACATTACCATTATACTGGCCTATGGACTTGTGCTATACACAGGAAAAAGACCCTGTGAAATAGATTGCGTGAAATAATTGTTCTAGGAGTCTTGATCATCATGAGAGTAAGAGATTTTCGTCACATTAGAAGTAATTACATGCCCCATGAACTAAAAGGGAAAAATTTTAGGTTCAATGAAGGTGGAAAAATGAAAGGGAAATCTTTACAGAAGAAAGTTAAGATAAATATCAATCAAGAGAGGCCGAGGACGCATTGACGACTATTCGACTCCAAAGAAGCCTGATTGCACCAATCGATTCGTTCTGATAACTATGTTGCTCCCACTACTTTGCAGCTCTTGCTAATTTGATTCTTGATTGGAACATCCTTAGTTTGGCGATATTCATTCTGCTCCTGCTCTCCATTGCAAATTTCAGCACCAAAATTTGCTTCACTTTCTCAGTTGAAGAACGCAACAAGTTTAGGGTTTGAAGAAGAAAATAAATTTAGCCCCAGTTCATTAATTGGTGGGCAAATAACACACATGGACAACATCTTTCAGTACTATTGTTGCTGATTCACTTTATCGGCAATCCATGTCCAACAATTTATAATAAAATAATGTTACGTCGGATTTTTCAGCTACACGAATTGCCAACTAAAGCAATCAATCTTTCATGTGAATTGTACTCAAGTAATTGAGAAAATAATTATGTTATTAAAGTGAGCCTCATAAGAAAATTAAGATAATCATGGTATTCTTATTTCAATTTGCAATTGAAGGTATCGAGCATTTACAACTTCAAAGGAATTTTTTTTTACCAAAAAGGAACAACTTCTTTTTCTCTTTTCTTTTATTCCATGATCAATCGACCTATAAAGTAGAAACAGGTGAGGAGACGCATCTCGTAATCTCGCGGACTCGGATTGCTTTTTGCGGGCTCCTTGTTTTTCCTCGAAATTTCCTTACTATTGTTTTTTTCTTCCTTTTTCTTTTTTTGAACTTCTATGGCTTTCCCTGACATTTACAAGGGACGATGCAAGTCCTTAGTGCGTTCCCAATCGCTCGATATATTCATTATGTACAACGGCGACAATGACATCCCACCGATCTGATTTTCGGGTGGCCTTATCGACATCTTCGTGAAGAATCCACCTACTTGAGTTTTAAAAGTAATAATAATAATAAATTTTAAACAAGAAAAGAGAACAAAAAAGGGAGGATGCATATAAAAATATTATTGATTGATAATCTTCAGTGGAGCAAGCGACAAAATTACATATCATAAACAAAATTGATCTAGCAGTACAGAAGTAAGTGCGTGCCGATAATTGGCTAATGTGACGCCGATAATACCGGTGATTATGTCACGCGTAAGATCGACGACGGGCCATTTGTTTAGCCTTGGTTCGAGAGTCACCTCTTGGTGCGTCAAAAGACAGCCGATTGTGTCGTTGTCGACAACTGAAGCCGAGCATCGAGCTGCATCCGTGGCAGCTCAAAAGCACCCCTGGTTAGCGCAATTGCTGAAGGATTTGCACTAGAAAATTAATGAGTGCCTCGTGAGACTATACAATGACGATCGATTGGCGATTCGACTAATAGAGAACTGAGTGATTCATATGAGAACGAAGTACATGGAAGTCCACTGTCACTTTGTGGGTGAGAAAGTAGTGGGTGGAGAGATTGAAATGAAGTTCACCAAAACAAATTAACAAGTTGATGATAATTTCATGGAGGGACATATCAAGATCCAAGCTGGCAGAATTTCAAAATAGTTAGGCATCACAAACAAGCTGCATTAGAAATCAAAGATTGATACTCGCGCTGGTGTCACCTGACTTGTAATAGTACCGAACCGACATAGTGGGAGGCACGAAATGAACTTTTCATCAGCCAAAATAGAGAGTAGAAAAAGCACGGTATCAAATAGTATAAGTAGCTTTTGACAGATTTTGAAACAGGATCCGTTTATAGTTGCTGTTTCAAAGCTTCATTCGCTATGAGTTAAGCCAATTTTGGAAAGTCCTAGTTACTCCAATGTGAATATCTGGATCCCGTTCTGCCAATCTTTGCCTTCCTCTGCTAATAACGGCTACCTGCAAAAGGCGTCCTTCCAAGGTCCCTAGGCAATGGAAATGGAACGGGATTCGACGAGCATGTTAGCTGTTTGATTAAGAGAGGAAGCTGTGCACTTTCAGATGCATTCTATAAGCTACTTGCTTAGGTGGTCCAGTTAGGAACATTCTGGGAAAACTACAATCCTCCGTTAAGAATAAGTTCCTTCAAAGTCTCAAGCACTAGAGAAAAATTATCATTCATAAAAAGTTACTGATGATGGGAGCCTAGATGTCTGGCACTCATTCTCATATACAAATGTTATTCTACTAGCTATAGAAAAATCTCTCATTAATACGAGCCCATTGACAAAAACCATGCTTTCATTGGTAAAATTACTAAACATTAGTATCCCCAATGGGCATTTGAGGAAAATCACCATCTTACACGTACTTTATTTAAGTGATGATCATCCAAAGTTATGCCTTTCAAGGGGTAAAATTGAAATGATTCTTTTATGGCTGTCTTCCAATCTTTTATGTATGTCATTCACATGTTAAATCTGGTCTGATCTTATTTTAATGTACTCGGAAAAGAAGGAAATGAATTTTCTCAGTTCGTTTAGACAAAAGGCAAAATTAGGTGGGTTTCATGCACTATATTCAAAATTAACGCAACTTGGTCGGCAAGTTGGCAAGAAATTTTAAAGTTGGTTCTCATCATATTTTAATAACGATGATGAAGACAAACTGCAGAGTTGGCAAGAAAAGGACATGCGCAGCGACATCAAATTGACTTTAATCTGCTTTTTATTCCGCTAAAGTTGCATCAAATTGACTTTAATCTACTTTTATCCAGCTAAAGTTACAAGTTTCATCAAATTGACACCTATTAATTTTTTTATTCCAAAGAGCAGGTACTAAAAGTTACGTGTGACCCGTCGAAGTCTTTGTTTAATGTTTTCTTTTGAGCAAACTCTGTCGTTCGGTGGCCATTAAATAATTACCAAAAGAAAGAACTGTATCTTCCTGGATTTTTTTCTTTTTTGGTAAATTGGGATTTCGAATCTTCATCATTTGTGTTTTTGTTGACTGATTTGATCAGTCACAATTGTATCCTTGAAATCCAGGTGAGCACTCAGCACAAGCGGTAGCAACTAGGGGTTTGCATGGTCCAGTAGGCGGTTTCCGACCTAGAATCAGGAACCGCCCGCTAAGGATTAGTTCCAAAAAATTGGAACCGGGAATCGCCCGCTAGTTATATGGATCCATCCAAGAACCGGACCGCCGATCTGATTTGGTTTCCAGGTGGATCCATGGAACTAGCCTCACCAACAATAATATCGTTTTCCAAATCCTGCCGGGAGTACTTTTCATATCGAGTTATATTTTTCTTTAACTCGAACCGACTTAATTAAAGGTACAATTTTTCTTTATTTTATTGGAAAACACTACCAAATAAGAGAAATAGGCTTTTTCCTATTTTTGAATCATTTCAGTTGAAATCTAAAATATTTTTTAAGTTCAAAGTTTTGGATAATTGTCATATGTAAATAGTCTTTCCCTTTACCCCCTAGCAATGTTCAATCTCTTACAACATTTGCTTTACTGAATTATTTTGGTAGAAACAATTTCACCGGCACTCCACATATTCTTGAATACACTGTCCTATGTGCGTCCTAAAAATATCCTTTGAACGAGCCATTTGTTGAGTTGCTAAAAGGCAACTTATACACTTTACTAAATTCTTATAAAAACATGGAAACCATGAGAGGAGATGGAGCCCTAAAATTTAGATTTGCTAATTAGTAATTTTGAAATTTATTTTAATATTAAAAATTAATATATTATTATAATATAATCGGTCCAGTCCAAGTGGATGGATCTACCTATGGAACCGGAAACTGGAACGGTACCCACCGGTTTCCATTAATTGGAACCGAGAACCGGACCATTTCCCTCAAGAACCACATGTTCCAAGCGGTTCCGATTTGGTTCCGAGCAGTCCGAGCGGGTCCCGATTATTTTGCACACCCCTAATAGCAACATCATTTCCTTTTTGAAATCTCTCCTCTTGCAAACCTCGCCTTAAATTCTTCAATTCAATATCTTTTTTATTTTGTGAAATAGTACCTCAAATTGATTAAGAAAATAAAGTATTGCTCTGATTGATTGATGAAGTGACTATTATGTCTAATTAGATATAACTTAGTAATTTATGTTTGGGAGTAAGTTAAGCTAGGTGAACCCCGCATTTAGTCAAAACAATAGTAGAATATAAGGGTTCAAAGATTTTCTTGAAAATAATGGATGCATATGGCGTATAAAAAAGGGACAATTTCACCATTGGTCACCAATATTCTTGATGAAAGTTCAATTTCATGGCTGAAACTTTAATTTTGTTTAATTTCGCTATTTATTCTTTGAATTAGATCAATTTAATTCCTCTAATCAACTTAGTCATGTTGGCCCCTAATGTGATAATTCATCTCCATCGTGAGACCTGCCATCGCTAGCCTGATTGGGTTGTCTAGAGCCACATCAGCAAAATCTAGAAACCAAATGGGGAGAGAATTGGGGGAGGGAGAGACAAGTAGGCGATGGGAGATGGGCAATGGTGCTCGATTTCTAATTTTAAAGCAATATAGATATTGGAGTAAGTTGATCTCAAAATTTTTCGAGTATATGTGTGTGAAGAAGTGAGTTAATTACTTTTAGTTAAAATAAAGTGATAAAGTTTGAAAGAAGAAAATAAAATCTTAATGGATTTGTTTATCCATAAGTTTATGGCAGGTAATATGGTATGAGTACATGAATTTCTTTCAAGTCACTTGATGTCTCGGTATATGCTCATGTTGACTTCCATTAATATTTACTCAAGCTGAAGTTACAAGTTTCATCAAATTGACACATCAAATTTTTTTATTCCAGAGAGTAGGTGGTGAAGTTACGTATGACCGACTGGGGTCTTTGTTTAATGTTTTCTTTTGGGCTAACTTGCAAGAGTAAGTCCTCATCATATATATTAATCGCTACGGTGAAGAAAAACTGTAGAGTTGGCACGAAAAGGACTTCCTAGCGTCATCAAATTAACGTCCATCAATTTTATATCCTAAAGAGTAGGTACTGAAGTCATGTATGACCACGACCAATTGGAGTATTCCTTTAGTGTTTTCTTTTGGGCTAACTTCCATGAGTAGGTTCTTATCTCGTATATTAATCACGACAACGAAGAAAAATTGCAGAGTTGGCACGAAAAGGACTTCCCGGCGACATCAAATTGACGTCCATCAATTTTATACCCTAAAGAATAGGTACTGAATTTATGTATGACCATGACTAATTGAAGTCTTTCTTTAATGTTTTCTTTTGGGCTAACTTCCAAGTGACGTTCGGTGGCCATTAAATAATTTCCAAGTAGAAGAACGGCATCTTTCAAGGAATTCGCATCGTCATTATTTGTGTTTCTGTTGACTGATTCGATTGATCCCATTTATTCCAGGAAACCCGAGCTAGCTCCCAGCAGGGTCATTTCCTTTTTGACATCTCTCTTCCTCCCGCAAAATCTCACTTTAAAGTCTTCAATTTTACATGGCTCTTTTCTCTCGCAAAACTGTATCTCTAACCGATATGTGGAATATATAATATCATCCTGATTAACCGTTGAAGTATCATCTCAATATAATTAACTGAGAAAGAATGAAGTTGCCGGTACGTCCTCAGTAATCTATTGAGTTAGGTAAATTCGGCATTTAGTCAAAACAGATAGTAAAAATAGAAGTGTTCCAAGATTTTGTAAAAATGAAGCATGCATATAGAATTTCAGAAGGGGCAATTTCAAAATGGGTCCCTATAGTCATGATGAAAGTAAAATTCTTCAATTTGAATCAGATCAATTTAATTTCTCAGTCGTTGTCATCTTGTGATCCTCAGTCCGCTCCCTCGACGTCTGCTCCCTAAAGGATTATCTGGCGGCGGTTCTATCTCGGTGCTAAATGCAGCCAAACCACATGAGCTGATCGTGTGGGTTGGCAAGGCAGGAGCGTTTAGCGTTCATACTGTTGTCTTTTAGGAAAATTAAACGGTCTATACTTATATTACTATTATACTAGCCTATAGATCCGTGCTACACATGGGAAAAAGACTTGTGGAATAGATTATGGGAAATAATTATTCTACAAGTACATTGAATCAACGCGAGAATAAGAGATACTCATAATATTAAAAGTGATTATTCTAGGAAAATTATAGTTCAATTAAAGTAGAAAAATGAAAGAAATTTTTTTCAAAAGAAAGTTAAAATAAATGTTACTCATGGAAAGTGGTTCGTGACAGTCACCATTGAAAATCTCTTGGAAAAACCCCTTTACATACAAGATAGATTCATTATATCTATCATTATATTTATACACAAGACATTTGATTTTATAAGCTACATTCTAAGCTCTAAGAAATTAAGGTTTCGGTTTTTGTGCAAGCAAATCAACAATTTGCATTTTATTAACTTATGAACTTTAATAAAGAACATAAACAACAAAGTAAATTACGGGACGTTCACGTTGCTACCTCATCACTTTAACTTTTGGCCCAAATGTTCTTAGTATTATTGGTTTTGCAATTGGTAAATCAAGCAACTTATTATAATGAAAAGGTTTAATTATAATCCTCAATCCTCACTCTATGGCATGTAATTCTTCGAGTGTACCCAACTTGCTAATAGTAATAGTAAATTAGTCATTTTCTCACTTTTAGCGATGTTCAAAATTATCAAAATTTTCAAATCCCCAATAAATTCAGGTAATTTTCAATTGGCGTGTCCATAACAAGTTCAATTTAGTCAACCATTCCAACTTTCTCAAATTCAATCTGGGATATGATAGGGACATAATCAACTCAGGCATAACCAATAGCATTTAGAAATCTCGTTCTGCCAAATGACATGCCGTGCAATTTTGTGAGGTATCCAACTCTCTTAAAGTCTATATGAGTTGAAGCAATTTCTCAAGTTAAGGGTAGACAAATTTACCAGATGGCTAATTGATTTAGAAAGTCCAATCAATATTTCGCAACCATTAGGCATCAATCTTTACCTTCTTCAATAAAGCTTTTCCGCTATCTTTTTCTTAACATAATCAGTGGACTTATAAAAAGGTAAGGTGACGCGTAACGTGATTTCCCCATCTACAGTTGATTTTTGTGGGTTCCATATTTTCCCAGAATTTTCCTCACTACTGTTTTTTTCCCTTTCCTTTTTTTTTTTCCTGACATTGAACAAAGAATACGCAATTCTTTATGCATAATATATACTGGCGACGGTGACATCCCACACATTTTTTCGTAGGCCTTACTGACAATTTCGTTAAAAATCCATCTACTTGAGTTTTAAATGATAAAATCAAATAAATAATAAAACAAAACAAAAAGGAAAAGTTGCATGTACGGAAATTTCATGGTTTGGTAATCTTCAGTGGACCAAGCAACAAAAAAAGATATCATAAACAAATCGATCTAGCAGATATAAATAAGTACATGTCAGCTTGAAAGGGGAAAAGATAAAGAGATAATTGATCTTTGTGATGCAGATTATGCTGGCGACTACGATATATATAGATCAATATTTTCGCGAAGGGACTTATCGGGATCCAAGTTTGTTGGATTTGGAAAATAGTTTGGCATCTCAAGCAGGATGAAGGTAGCAGAAGTTGAAGGAGAGCGTTACAAATCAAAGTTGGATACTCACCCTGATCCCCTGATTTGTAATAGTACCAATTCCACATAGTGATAAGCTTGCAATGGAGTTTTCTTTGGCCAAATTGAGAAAAGAAAAAGCATGGTATCAACT